>BGNK01003947.1:0-61714 GCA_003297005.1 Symbiodinium sp. clade A Y106
AGAGACTCAATCGTATACCAAAAATATTTTCAAAGAAATATTTTCAGAAATAATTTCCGAAGATATCAAGAAATAATTTCCGAAAAAATTATTACCTATTTAAATATATAATTTATTTCTATACGCCCCACCTCTATATATTATTAGCAACCCTATTACTTTCTACTTTTTAAATAAGATATTTATTTTAAGAATAACGCTTCCTCTTCGAGCCGAAATCTATTCATTTCCAAATTTATTTCTTTATACGTTCACGACCTTTCGCTCTTATTTTTTCCAACACCTTCATTTTTTTCTTTTCCCTCTTCCTCTCTCCCCTATTTTTCCTTGCTCTCTTTTCCTTTTCCTTTCCTTATTATTTTTTTCCTCCCCTCCTTTTATATTCCCCATTTTTCCCTCCTTTCATTTTCTTTTCCCTCCCCCTCCGAATCCCTCCTCCAACTCCTCTTCGCCTTATAATCCCCCACGACTTTTAATATCAAAATCACCTTCCTTGAATCCTTCGCGGAAAATAATAACAACAATACCACCACCACCGACCACCACGACCACCACCAAATATTTTACAATACTTCGAGAAATAAAGAGAAGAATAATTACTCCCAATTCCTTTAAAATATTCGTCGGCCCAAGATATAATATATAATATAATTTAACTACTAGTGCATAATAATTCGACTATAACTAATTTGAACATTATATTATAACGGGATATCAAGATCAATATTCAACGAATCATTTTAAAAAATAAAATAATTCAAAAAATATTCTAAAATTTATACGAAATTTATAAACGACAAATTTATCATCTACTAAAAATTTTTTATATTCTTTCTTATTATAGATTCTATTCCTATCTTTAATCATATAATCAAATCCTATAATCTATTTTTCTTCTTTCTCCAATATGGAGATACATATATCTTTAAAATACCTGATACAAAATACTTATATTTAGATTATCGAATTTTATTCAATTAATCTATAATTAATATTCATACCGTAAACATTATAAAAAATACGAAAAATAATGTATTCTTTTTTTCAATTAGCTAGTTTCTTTATTTAAAATAATATCGTAATCTATTTTTATATCAAGAAAATATATCTCAATAATCAAAATAATACAATAAAACTAAAAAATAATCTAGAAAGTATTCTATCAATATCTAGATCTTATTTCTTCTCATCTAATTAATCATTTACATAGAATATGAAATAACAACATAATTTTAAACTTAGTCAAAGAATTTTACTCTCATAATCAAAAATCATTCGTCGATATCTTAGCCATATTCGTTTCCAAATTATTTTCCGAAACTCGCAAATACAGGAAGATTTCGGGATTCTCAATAAATGACAAAATACTTGACGCTTCTGGGCACCAGATCCATCGTCTCGACTTCCAAGTAGAAAAGCAAACGATTGCATCTTTGTTTAAACTATTCGAGCGCGATTGGGAATAGAATGGCCCATCCGAACATGGTAGCCCCATAAGGAAGATTCGAGTCTTTTTCGTTCACCTTCAAGCAAGTCCCCTTGAAAACGTTGGGCGCAGGATGGCAACCACAACCAGGCTGATGACGGCAGAAGCCGTCAAAACTTCGCCAATATCTCCTGCGTGTGGCTCCAAACAGTGTCTTTGGCTTCTTTGTGGAGGCTCGTCAGCGTGCCAGTGTTCTCGCCGTACTGGTTCACGATGTAGAAGCCACCGCCTTTGAAATCATCATGGTAGAGGCTCCGGAACATGTACCTCGGCTGTCGACTCTTGTTGATTGATGTCAACCCTGTACATCCTGAGCCCACGGCTGCTAATGACTCGGCGCAGGATGGCATGCAAACTTGGGTTTGCCTGTCGAAAGGCAATATCATTCCTTCTCTGAGCAGAAGAGCAAGAGAGAGCAAGAGAGAAAGGGTGCGGACCTCCGACACCATCAGAAAGCCAACAAAGCAGACCCAACCCATCACTTAGATCTGTCAGCCTCATCGCCGACACATCCCCGCACTCATAGCTGGCCTCGAGCCCAAGATCGTTCGCATTAATGCACCAAGCAGGAGCCGTGTGTAGCAACGGTCCCATAAATCTCTGATCTCTACTACTACTTACTACAACTTACAACGCCAACAACAACAACAACTACTACTACTACTACGACGACTACTACGACTACGACTACGACCACTACTACTTGAACCCACCCGCAAATGTTCTCCAAGTCGCTCAGCAGCATCCTCCTTCGAGCGACCCAAGTTCTGCAACAGCCGAACCAAGGCCTGTCTCAGGTCACTATGTCTACATCAGGTTTAGTTATCTACTCCGATACTAACTTCTATCATGCTGTGATATAGTGTAGTGTACTCTGAATTCACCGAAATAACAGTTTAAGGTGTACGTTGTGAGGGCTGCTGCCGGACCGCCCATTCCAGGCATGGGGATTTACAGCATCGATTATCGGGCTCTTGACTCACAGGACCCGAATTTGATAAATATTAAGTATTGATTGTGAAATATGATATAAGATATACATTGATGGCAAATTCGTGTATTTCCCAGTAAGCATTGCAATCTCTGGAGACTCTAGAGCTGGGCTTGGCGATTTTCTGCCTGAGTTTGCATGCTTTGGGACTTCAGGGCTTCTTTGAAAGCTTTCGGGCTCTGTGGAGAACGATTCGTCTGCCAATGCCCCCTTTTCTTGCTGCTAGCTGCTTGATCCCAACGGTGCCTTAACGACCGCCGGCATTTCGGTTCCCCAGGAAGTGGCCACGAAGCCCGGGGATGCGTGCGCGAAGCTCACGCCTGTGGTTGCGGGTCAAGGGAGGCTTTGCAAGTCCTAATCCGGAAAAATTACTGTTTGAAGTTTGGGTAATGATAAGAATAAATCCATGACCTCAACCACCAGCATGGTCACTGACACCGAAATTCTGTCGATTGGTAGGAAATGTACTTTGTGCTTGTTCGGGCGTGGGCCTGGGTATGCGCTGCTTAGCGCATCCGCCGCAATGTCGTTGTAGAAGCCTCCCGGCCGCGGGAGCATTTGGGCTGTGGGGCCGCAAGACCATGACGATGCGAGGTGAGGGTTCAGGGTTTAGGGTGAAACCCTGTCATGGAGGAATGCCGAAGGGGTGTTTCTTTGTTTAGGTTGGAGAACTCCCTGAACAAATGTCACAACATCTCCTAACTCATCCTTCCAAACAACAACCAGCCACTGTTCATCCTCCATCCCGCCACAGACTCCTTCTGCCGGGACTGAGCATTCGAAAGCTACTGCCACCCTTATGTCCTTGATAACAAATTCTCACTTTTTGGCTCTAGAGTGCTAGGTCCCACTGAAACAACAGGTCATTAAGAGGTCACTGGTGTCAGTCCCCACTGGTCTTCTGCTGAGGCCATGAGGCTCTGAGGCTTAGACACAGCTTGAAAGGCTTTCTGAAGGCTTGTACCCTGCAAGACTCTGGAGAGTGTAGACCTTACGCACTCAAGCTCATACTCCACTTGTACATGGAAGGGGTCCCTGCGAAGATGAAGGGGGCAGAAGCGCGGGTTGTACAGAGGACGTACTAGTAGTAGTAGCTCCTGCGTCTGCGAAGCCTAAACTTTGCAACCAGCCCCAAACCCTCAAGCGCAAAATCCCGAGCCCTCAGTGTCAAAGATCAATGCCTAAACCCTAAACCCAAACCCTATACACCCTAAACCCCAAACCCTAAACCCGAAACCTTGAAATCCTCTGCTCGAAAAAGCTCCAGAAGCGGCTAGTGCTACAATGGGACCCTCCTGGCTGGCTGGGTCATAAGCTTTACATGCTTTTCGCATTATAGCATTATATAACTATAAACAAAAAAGAATAATCTATATATATACATATATTATATATATATGTGTATATATAAATTATGTGCTGATTTCTGTACAGGGTGCTTGTAGGAATTAATAGACATTACTTGGTGTTGCTTTGTTATCGGGTTTCTGGGCTTATAGGGCTGTAGGGCTTCTTTGGCTTTGGGCGTCTTGGATGTTTTTCAGAGCCTGCGAGGTTGGCTGCCTTCGTCAAGGAATAACCCTTCGAGAGGTCGGGGTCCTCGCAAGAAAGGCAGAAATATGAAAAAGGCGCCTAAGGGTACAATACAGCAAAATTATATCAAGGGGCCCTAAGGAATGGTGTTGATAATTATTCCGGCCCCCGTGTTCGAAGGCTTCTTGGTTTTAGGTCCACGCCTTTAGGGTAATTTCTAGGGGTCCTTACGATAAGGGCGTTTAGGTTTACGGTTTCACGTGCTCTTACATGATAGGGATCCGGTCTGTTTAACTATAGCGGGTGTCTGTTGTGTGACTCGCCCAAACAACTCGGGCTTTTGAAAGCCTGAACCCACATACTGAAGTCCAACAGCTTGAACACCTCCACACTAGAAAGGACGAGCATTAGGGTTAAGGGTTTAGGTTGTAGACATGTCTAGACCGAACTCTCAACTCACCTGGACAACGAAGGTGAAAAACGCTGTTTCGACCCTTTTCTCCATTCGGGGTCCTCCGCGTATCCTGCGTAAGCACTGTGAATACCACCACTTAGCACTGACAAACAGCGCCCATCGGCTGACTTCTGCAGAAGAGGCCCCAGGGCATCCATCAGCAACGCCCTGGAGAGGGAGAGCCCAATACCCCTTAATTCAGGAATATGCCTTAAATTCCTTAAATCACAGAAAAAGCTATTAAAGGTATGTTCCTTGAGCAAGGGGAATTGGAGTCTCTGGGAATGGGGAATGGGGTTGTGAGGAGCATCGTACTAGATTTACATTGGGTTCTACGACAAACTACCGGTGCCTGTAATTCGGGCTCCTACATACTGGGAGCGTCAAGGGTAGGACTCTTCAGTGTTTGGTGATTCCGCTCTGTTCGTCTTCGAACTACACAATCACACGTTGCTGGTGAAGTGTTTCAGGTTCGAAAACCTTGGGCAGCAAGTAGCTTTTAGGCTGGGCGGTTAGGCTTCGTCTGGGAATTTGCCATCAGCCACACGTCTTGGCATACCGTTATGGGATTCTTCACCAGCCACAGCCCGGAAATCCTGGAACTGTTTTCTTTTTCATGCTCTTGGTCAATGGGACTCTCTTCATCCTGTCGTTGGCGTTGTCATTTTGTTGTAATTCCTTCTGTCAGGTCTTGTCATTCTTGAATCTGACGAGCCTTCCCGCACGAACCACTCCCCCAAAAGCCGTTCCCCAAATGACAAAACACGACAGGAAAACAACAAACAGCGAAGAGAACGTGACATGACAACTATCTAGAGGATTGGCTGTTCTGGGGATTTCCGGCCCCCGTCCACCTGGACACTCTGCGCCCTCCCCCTCTAACCGTACCCAAATCAACAAAGACTGTAAGTAAAAGTAAACTGACGAACAATAACAAAAGAACCGACAAAAACGACTAGAACAGGACAACTGTCTCGAGGATTCGCTGTTTTCAGGATTTCCGCCTCTCCCCACCTGGATTTGCCGAAGGGTTCCCAGAATGACAACACATGTCAAGAACATGACCAAACACATGCTCTTCGCCATCCCAGTCTCTAGCTTAAAGATTCTCGCAAAATATACGGTTCCACGATGCCTGCAGGAACTTCTGTCGGTCTCGTATCGCAAGTGGCACATGCCGCTAGCCCATCCTAAACGAAACAGCCTGAAAGATCAAATCCAAACCTAACTTTCAAATAGGAATGCCCGAAACCTCCAAAATACAACCCCTAGCCCAGCGTCAACCAGCAACCTGTGTTCCTTCTTACCCCTGAACCAAACATTGTGAATTTCACCAAACCCTATACCAACAAAACCAACTGCAAACCCTAAACACAAAACAGTGAAACAGCAACCATCAACCCACCACGACAATCCCAAACCATATCGACTAGAAGCCCTATGCTGCCTGGAGTAGTAGTGCAATGTGAGCTTCTCGTCCAGGCCACCCTTCTCTGGAGGTGTGGGCGTGTAGCCCTGCCCACGGCGGCAGGGCCGGGCTGATGTTATCCCTACATCAACCCTCCAGTCCACGATCCAGAGCTTTGATGCTGTTCCTCCTCCTACCGTTCGCGTAAGTGAACCGCCGTTGTGGTGGTTGTTGTTCTTGGTGTTGTCACTCTTGCTGTGAAGCGATAGCATAACTAGCCCTCATCACTATTCCCGGAGCATCGCCAAGGAGACCTGCAGAGTGGCCATTCCTTGCGTGAGGACCAGGTAGTCCAAGGGCGCTTCCGATTTCAGGAGGTCATCAGCCAGTGCTCTGCATGCAGGCATGGAGAAAGCATCAAGGGCTCGGAATCTGTAGACCTCAAATCAATATCTGTTTTGGACGCTGCTTTTCTGCCCGTGCCGGCTTGGCCTAGGGTTCGCGGTTTTGGGGCTTGGCCACGCATTCTCGGGACTAGCTACAGGGCGGCAGCAAAACTCTAAACCCTACTTGGAGGTTCATGGGTGGGTTATAAGTGGGGTTGTAGTCAGGGAAACTATGGTTATAACCCCTATTAGCGGACTTATAACCCCATTTAGAACTACCCATGAACCTCCAAGTAAACCACAAGACGGAAGCAGTTTTGCGAATGCAAGCTGAAACACGTTGCCGTCGCTGGCGGCGCCTCGCTCGCTCGCGGTCTTTTGGAGCTCCTGGAAGGGAGAGCCCTCTAAGCTATGCCGACTAATATAGGGTCCTTAAGAATAGGGTTTCGTTTAAGGCTTTACTCATAGGGTTTAGGGCTTATAGGGTTTATTAGGGTTTCAGGGTTTAGGGTTTTCGAGGGTTTAGGGTTTTAGGTCAGAGGTTCAATCTGCGCGTGCAGAGGTGGGAAGTGAAGCAGACCCGAGTTCATGCGGCAAGGTACACTGCATCCGTGACACCACAGAACGATTGCTGTGGTACCTTTGGGATTTGGTTTTGTAGGGCGGAATGCGCAGATGGCAGGATTCGGCACAACTCCTATAGCACAAAACGAGCACAAACGTCCGCACCTCGACGATGGCGGCTCCTCTTTCATGGGACCTGCCAACCTGCAGGCCAGAAGAGGTGTGAGCTTCTGACTAGTCCTGCAACGCTTAGTTCTTTAAAGTCCTATATGCTCGTATCCCCGGCTGCTTGGCTGATTTTGTGGCTACCAACCACAGCATACAGTAAGTTGCTACTACGGGAGACAGGAGCTCCTGCACTCAACAACAACCCCGGAATTTGATCGGCATACTCATTATCACAGAGCTGACTATAAGCAGCCGTCGTAGCAAAAGTACGAACGAAGTGCATTAAGTTGACGACATGTATCAGGCTTTTCTATGCAAGCAATACCATGCGAGTAAGCTGATGCCATCATCCTCCAACTTGAAAGCCTCATTCTGCACCATACAATGCAAACGCCTGCTACGCGCCCATAGAAACGTCGGCTTTGAACCTCAAGCGTACTTGGCAGCCTCAGAATAGAGGAGACCCAGCGTAGAAGCCGAAGTTAGATCCTTTATTCTAAGGACCCCCTCTCCAAATAACGGGGAGGCTAGCTTCAAGCCAGTTTTTCCGAACCCCACTTTGGCCTGGAACGTATCGCTGTCGGGCGCAGCTTACTCAAGTCCTCATATCGGAGCCTCATCGAGCCTTTCTAAGAGGATGTTGAGTTCTGATCGTGCTGTCCAACTAAGCAAACAATCATGAGCTTATTCAGCGCTGTGGTCTGATGGCTGATGGCCTCAAGTTTTTGCCTGGCATCTCCATACCATCATCATAAGCATTTTAACCAGCTTGCTTCTAATACCTAAAACAGATATAGATATATGCACGCAGTATGTATGTGTGTATCTGAAATATGTTTTATACATATGTATATATATATATATAGAGACTTTTTGCAAACATGTATATATATATATACACAGATAATAATTATACATATATATATATGTATATCCAAAAAGAAACTCTCTCTCAAAAAACATATTATATATCGATAGAGTACACCGTGTCTAGCAGTCCGAGATGCCACCGTGACGGAGCATCCTGCGAGCGCCAGGCGCTTCGCCAGGCCGTGCCCAAGGCCTGGGCTCTTGTTCTGTTGAGGAATTCTAAGGTTTAGGGCTTTGGGTTTAGGATTTTAGGGTTTAGGGTTTTAGGAGTTTAGGGTTTTAGGGTTTAGGGTTGAGGAGTTTTAGGGTCTGGGGTTTAGGGTTTTAGGGTAGGGTTTAGGGCTTTAGGGCTTAGGGTTTGGGGTTTCGGGTTTTGGGTTAGGTCAAGTGACCATAACCCAGGATTCCTGTAAGGGTTCCCTAAAGGGTTTAGGGTTTAGGAATCTAACAGAAGTTACCATAATGAGGAAACCATAGTGTTTGCCGCCGATCCCTCTTGTGGTAACTTAAGTGAAGTTGAGCAACCCTGATCCTGTATAGAGCCCTTAACGGCGCACTAGATTATGGTATGTTAAACTGCATTCTTAACCCTAAACCCTTCTAACCCTAAACCCTTATGGAATCCTTAAAGGAACCCTAAATCATGGTAACTTAAACGAAGCCCCTAAACCCAAAACCTTGAAACCCCTGAACACCCTAAACCCTTAAACCCCCTTAAACCCTTAAGCCCCAAACCCTAAGAATGAGATTGCATTCCTAACCCTAAACCCTTCCAACCCTAAAACCTTGTACCATTATGGAATCCTTCAAGGAATCCTAATACGTAACTTAAACCCTAACCCCTACGAAGAGCCCCGAGGCCGGACGTACCGCCGATGACCAGAGCGGAGCGGCCCCGGAGGCTCACCTCCTGGAGTTCGGGGTTTGGGGGTTTAGGGGTCGGGACGAGGACTTTTTTCGGTTTGGGGTGCAAGGCGTAGGTTTGCGGCTGTGGGGCTGTTGGGGTTCTGTGCTTGTGGCTTTGACTTAAAGCTATCCAACGCGGTGTCAAGAACTAATGTAGGGGCCTTAATAAATTGAATAGGGTTTGTGCGTTCCTTCTTATAATATAACTACAGTATAATATCCTCCCAAACCCTTTTCTAATTATTAAGGCCCCTACGGCAGGCTTTCGGGGTGTCGGTTTTGAGGCATCTGGGCATTTCGGCTTCAGGCGCACTTGGGATGCAGAGAAGCCTGGAAGGTGGACCTGCAAGCCAGGAAAGTTATCTCCTTGACGTTCTGGCCAAAGATTTTGGGAAGAACTGTAGGCACTCTTAAGCCTGAAGCTATGTTCGACTCAATCACCGTAGACTACGAACTGTGATAGAACGATCCCTAAACCCTAAACCTCTGAACCCACCGTCTTTTTGATCAACTTCCCATGACTTCCAGGTCCTGTGAAAGGGCCTTCGCCTGAGCCAGGCGACTGGAACTCCTTGCGATTGGCCAGGGGCTTAGATTGGTAGAATAAGGTTTTGGGCTCCCTTATAGTAGCATTATAATACGGAGCCCTAGGGAATAATATTGGCAATCATTTAGGCTTCTGTATTAGGATGTGAAGGTTGTTGACGAGGGGAGTTGCAACCGACGGGTGCCGACTTGGAAGAGGTTCGTTAAGACAGTGGCTCCACAAACGGACCGCAATTCAAATCGGCCCCGAATTAAGTATGCAGGTCTGGTCTGCGGATTTTAAGCTCTTGCTTTTGCATCTTTAGGGCTTCCGGGTTAGTGCGCAGAATTTGATGTTGTGAACACCTCCTTGCCTGCTCTGTGAAGTGACTTCGTAGTTTTGTGGCTCATAGTGTCATAGTTCTGTTACAACAGGCATTTCACTTCGCATGCTGGACTGAACATAATATAGGGGCCTTATACTGTACTTACAATAAGGAACCCACAACATAGCATTGGGAATTATTAAGGCCCTATAGTACGTACAAAGCATTGGACATGTGTTAGGCTTGAACTGGAAGGCTTCACCGAACAACCTTCCGACGTGCGTTCCAGGCATCACTTGGGCCTTCTCCCGCTACAAGTGCTTGAAAGCCAGTGTATAGGCATTCCACTCTAAACTGAAAACCGCAAATCAAAAGCCTTAAACCGTAGCCCAAAGCCTATAAGCCCTAAACCCTAAAACACCAAAACCAGCAAGACCTAAAACCCCAAAATCCGAAACTCAGTCCTCCGCCAGGCGTAGAGTGCCAGGAGCCCTGCTCCTCCGGCTCCGCCCGCAAGGTGCCGGTAGCCAAAGCGCCGCGTGGCCATGATGCTCAAAACCGGAAGTCTGGGCCCTCGGCCCCAGGCCAATCAAATATTATCTATGTACACTATCATTATTATGGTTGTTACTAGTGTTGTTATTAGAAATATTACTACGACTATTCTGGTTTTGTATGTAGCATTATTCATAAGGAAGGCTTTGCGGCATGGACTAGACTGCAGGGTGGAGCTTTGCAGGGCGCTTTTGATCGTCCTGCAGCAAGACTGCTCCAAGGTAAAATCTGCATTGTTGTGCAGAATTAGGTTTGCCACAGTGTCGCGTAGAATCAGTTGGCCGGATCGGCTATCAACCATTTGCATAGCGAGATATTTCACGTGGGCTACGTGAACGTCGTAGTCGTCCCCAGACCATGGCAAGCGATTTAGGGTGAATTTAATTGGAAAGTCGAGTACTAGAGTCAAGAAAAGCCACCCAAAGATCAATTCGGAAATGATGTCGCCCACAGCCCTCCCGATGCAGGACCAACTATAAACCGGGGCTTAATCCCTAAACCAGTGGTCCGCTTGTGAAGGCTTTAAAACAACAGCCAGATGATGGTGCCACGTTTTTCGAATGGGCCCTGTAAACCCTAAACCCAAGTGGTGACGGGCGACAGAGTACTGGACTCTTCAACCTAAACCCTAAACCCTGAAATCTAAACCCTAAACCCGAAACCGCCAACTAGTAAAGGTCTTGACCACGAAGCTCGAGTTGATGAAGGTTGCAGCACGCGTTCTGCGTCCCGAAGCTATCTCCACGATGCTTCCAACTCTGAATCACCGGTAAGTAATACTATCCCCTGGTGTTCCTGCTTGAAAAGATGCGCCACAAACCCATTCGACTCAATAAGGCCCCGGACTGTTACCTGCGAATGCCTGTCGCCTTCGTTTAGATTAGAGGAACCGTACTCCGACTACTAAGGCTCCTGTAGTGTCGCACGCCTCGCTCCTGCTCTCACCCTAGTTGCTGAGTTCATAAGCCCCAAAAAGTTTACACTTTTAGTTTTATAGTGGGTAATGTTATACCCACAAGTGTAAAGTGTATCCACTCAGCTACTAAGGCATGGAAGGCAGCGCCTAGCTCCCGAGGCAATGGAATAGGGTGAATTATATATAGTATAGGTAATTGTGGCCCCTATATTAGGGTTTACTGCTAAGGGCAGGGCTAGGGGTAAACCCTAAACCCTAAAGCCTAAGGTCACGCATCCTACAGTGGGTCCTGGTCTTGATTTAGTACCTCAGGCAAGGCTACACACTGGCGCTCTGGAGTCCTCGTCCAACTTTGCTCAACTTCTGACCCCGAAACCCTCAACACCGCCAGAGAGGGCTTTTTCTCACAAGATGTCATCCTCGTCGCGGTGGTAGCCGCCTTGCGCCTTGGAGAAGAGCCATGAGCTGTCAGCGCTAAGAATCTGACACAGCATCAGTAGTAATGCTTTGGGTGCCCTAGTACGACTATGTGACTATGTTCGAGCTTAATCCCTCCACCCCAACGCCCTAAAAACCCTAGAGCTGTGTGCTTTGCCTTCCCTTCCTCCCAGAAAGACCAGGTTCTTAACCCCCCAAACCCTGGAACAAAACCCATGTAGTACGCTTAAAGGTACCCTTGCAGGAACCCTGAAAGTTTCCCCTAGATCCTAAGACCAAAAGCCGAGCCGCCGAGACGAGAGAGATCTCCTCCTCTGGGACGCCGTGGCGAAATGCCGGCACCTGGGCTGTGTTAGTCTGAGGGTTTAGGGTTTAGGAGGGTTTGGGGTTTAGAAGGGTTTAGGGTTTAGGAGGGTTTGGGGTTTAGAAGGGTTTAGGGTTTGGGGATTGGGGCTTCAGCTTTTGGGCTGGGCGGGCGGTAAGCTGAGGCTGGGCTGGGCTGGCGCTGGGCTGGGGCTCGAGTTGGTCCTGGCCCGAAATTGACGGTTTAGGGGGTCCAAAGGTGAACAAAGACAAGCAATTTCTATTTCTTTCTTTCTTGAGGGTTTAGCGTTTGGGGTTTAGGCTTTAGGGTTTGAGGATTGAGGTTTAGAGTTTGGGGTTTAGGGTTTAGGGGTACAAAATTCGTACAAAACCAGGGAAGCCGTAAAGGGCTCCTTCTTCTGGGGGTACTTTAGGGCTTTCAGGGTTTAGGGTGCTGTAAGGATGGTGGTAAGGTTCCCGCCAGGGTACTTTATGTGAGGGTTTAGGATTGACATGTTCAGGCCAGCTTACCCTAAAGCTTAGGTGTTTATTCCACCCTGCAAGCCCTCTAAAGACTCTAGGCTCATCATGATACATTCTTAAGGGACCCCCTGGTGTTATGTCATAACACGAATGGAAGATTCTTCTTAAGGAGAGCTCAGCACGGCCTGCCGGCCTGACTTCAAAAAGACCATCTGCCACGGTTGCGTCTCAAAAGCCTGAGGAAAATCCTAAACACTAATAACCCCTACACCCTAAACCGTACCCACCCCCAAACCCGAAAGCTCTGAAGCCCTAAACCCCAAGGCCCGGGCCCCTCAGCAATTTCGGGTGCTTTTTCTTAAAAGTGCGGGGGTCTTTAGCCGCACGTACCCTCTCACGCCCAAAACCCTAATCCTTGGCGGCCTGGAGGGCTGAGGAGGAAGGTCCAGAAGTTGAAGGTCTACCATGTGCGATCTAGATTCCCTAACCCCTAAGTGCCGAACTAACCCCTGAAGCCCTCTACTCCGTTGACGAGCTCAATCCGCAAACTTGGACCAAGTTCCCTCAGACTCACAATAGTTCTGCCATGCGAGTTACCAGGAACACAAGAGGGGCAAAGCAGCGACGAGGAAACACGACAGTACCGACAACTGAAGCGTGGCTGCAGCCAGTGTGACCATCTTGTTCGTGCCTACTGTCTTCTCCACATGCCAGCTACATGACTTTTTCACGTCCTGTGCATTATTGGCGAGATGTCCGTGTCTGACCCTGTAAAAGAACAGCAAGACAGATCTTTTGAAGGACACATCACGTCTGTAAACGACCTGTTTGCTGGACTGTCAACATTTCCGGGTGGAGGCTGTGAACCCTATTCTTCACTGTGGCTTGATGAATGCCTGTATGACAAGCACGGTGCTCATGCGAAAATTATCTTTTCTCAGCCTCCCTCCCACCATCCATCACACTATGAGTGCTCTTTAAATCTACAGCACGGAATCAAGATCATGGCTGAGCCGACTGGAGCTAAAGCCATGAGTACTGGATTTCCGGCGTGAAGCGCCTACCCTCCTCCAGAACAAAGACCGCGAAGGCCGTCGGCTGAACCACCCTAAACCCTGAACTAAGCCATTTTAAAAAATTTCCAGGCAATCCCGGGCAGTTTGGAGGAGGGTGGCTCGCAACGCTGTGCCCTGTTGGGTCTGATGCTACACTGCCTTGAATGGGTTTTGGGGGTATGTTAAGCTGTAGCTATATACGAGTAGGGACTATAAAGGGATATGACATTGCTGCAAGTTTCGGCCCACATATTAGAAGGCACAGCTGCAGGCTCCTGAAACTCATGGACGCTTGTCCCTACAACCATCAGATGTGTGGATACTGGCTCACTCGTAGTTTCATGATGATGACGGCCCACAAATCTCTGGTTGTGCTTCTGAAATTCGCTATTGCATCTTGCTGTGTGGAATATGACGACGTCTTTGGACCCTTAGGTATATCAGCAGCGACCATTGAGCCTCTTGCAGAGTGCAACTGCGCTGGAGACAAGCTCCTGAAAAAACTGCGCTCCTTCCTGCGTGCTTGGCACATCCTGCACCTTTGACATAAGCTCATCAAGCGGAGCTGATGACAAGGTCATCTCTGGATAGGTTCCGAAGTCACCGCAGGTCTCGATTGACTTTTGCTTGACCTCCTCAAGCGACACGCGTATGGGGCCGTTTGTGAGCAGCTTCCATGTCTTCATCCGCACGGATTCAATGCTGTAGACTTTGCTGGACAGTAACTGCCCACCTTCCTTGATCGCACCGGACTTCCAAGCTGACTCCAAGAAGCCTGTCGCCTTCGGGTCATCCACATGAAACTCAGCGAAAACGTCACTTCGGAAGCCCAGTTCTCCATCCAACTTGCTGACATCCCCCTGAAAGAGCTGCCTCTTCTGTGTGAAGCTGAGCATTTGAGGAAGCCCGATGGGCGGCTCTCCAATCTCGAAGTGTGGGATCTCCAGGTGCTGATTCCCGCGGCCCTTCTCCGCAGCCTCCCTGGCTGCAACCAGAACCTATAGTCCCGTCAGAACCATTCAAGAGTACCACGCTTGATATATAAAGTTTTATGAATAGAGAATTGTGCTGTGGAGGCTGCAGAAGCCTTCATCGCTTCGCCGGCTCCAGGCAAGACATTCTTGTCAGGATGCACGAGCAGCGACTTCTTGAAAAAGGCTTTCTTGGCCTCAACTGCTGCTGCTCCTGACAGAACTTGGGCGAATCACGAACTCTGTAAAAGCAAGTTGCGGTCGCCGTGTGTGTGTGTGTGTGCCTAGAGTAACGGAGGTACCTTGTACGAGGTAAATTTACCAATTCTTTAGGGTCATATCCTTCTTTAAAAGTACATTGGCTACTCTACGTACGGCTTGTGTTCTGTGGTGCAACCCGGCCTGGCGGCAGCCCCAAGACTTCCGCAGGAGTCCTGCACCTGCGGATGCGCTCCAACTCCTTCCGCTTCTCTTCCGCATGGCGCGGATCTATGCCACGATCTACGTCCACGAAGGTCACCTTGCTTTTGGTCTTGCCTTCTGCATCGACGAGGCCCACCTGAACACTTCAAAACAAAGCGTCCATGCGTAATAAAATCTCCTGAAATCTCAACAATCTCGAAATCGGGCATTTGACTTGAGGCACCCCTGCCTTGGTACATGTGCCAGCTTCACACAACTCGTAGCCTTCTTTAAGCAACTCGCTTTCGAGGTTGGCCTTCTTGAGTTGCGGGCAGAACTGCGTCTTGTAATCCTGGGCATGCAGCAAACTCCCTGGACAGCACGACCAAGACGCGCCCAAGCTTTGTTATCAGGCATGCTCAACCTACCCTTGTTACTCTGCTGTTACCGTGCCTAAGCAAGCTTTGTCGAGCAGGGCAAGGGGAGAACGGGAGACGATTTGCTCGGCACGGCGAACCCAGTCAATTCAAGATCTTCACCAGCTCTAGCCAGAAGGCAAGCACTTGCCTCAAGCCTGCATTGGCCTCCCCTCGACTTCATAAACCAATCCCGAAGACTGTCCCTCAAAACAAAGACCCGGCATCCAAGCGCTTTAAACCTGAATCCAGAAATCCTCTTGAGAATTTGCACGCCTTGCCCGGGCTGAAGCACAAAAAGTCGGATATGGAGGCGGTACGGCTTGCCTCACATATGTGGAAGTCTGCAAGTGCACAAGTACCGTGAACGATCACGACAGCAATACCGAAAATCCAAGAGGGGGACTTGCTCAGACTTGCTCGTTGGGGTATCTTGTGCAAGCACATGTCTCCAAACTGGTGCAAATCGAAGCAAATCTTCAGAAAGGTAAAGCCCAGGCGCGTCATGACTGAGGCTGTGAAAGGCCAGGACGCCCAAACGT
The DNA here is from genome assembly GCA_003297005.1 of Symbiodinium sp. clade A Y106. Lineage (NCBI taxonomy): Eukaryota > Dinophyceae > Suessiales > Symbiodiniaceae > Symbiodinium > Symbiodinium sp. clade A. The sequence continues at coordinate 15,699 of BGNK01003947.1, forward strand.
ATCTCAACCTTGAGTGGCTCCTTGCTGTGTAGCAGAAGTTCCTGGAAAGCTTGAACCATGAGCTCCTGGGTTCTTGTTAAGGATTTACTATAGATCCCTACGGTTGATGGACAAAATCCTGCATTACCCATTATAAGGAATATACCATCATTCCTATAGTTTAGGGTCCTTAGGGTCATGCAGGATTTTGTCCATCAACCGTATGATGGTAACTTGAATTACACCCCTTACCAAGAACCCAGGTTCCATGCTCCATTTCTTGACGACGGTCTCGGGCATGTTCTTTGGAGACACGCGGAGACCTGCAAGGGCTGCCTTGGTAGTCATGACAGCCTCCCTAATATAGGGGCCTTAAGAGTGGGGTTTTGGGGCCCATTATACTATAAATATACTAAGGAACCACCAAAATAGTATTGGTAACTAGGCCCCTATAGTATCAAGCCCCGGGTGAAAACTAAAAGGATCCCTCAACCAGGCAATAGAAAGCTGCACTTGCCCTCCCAGGCCGCCGATAAGTCGTCACCGGCCCGGCTCAGGAGCATGAACTGCCTTCCTGGAACAAGGTAAGGTTCGAAGTTGGCGAGCATCTTTCGGGGATGCACGGCCGAAAAACGCACCGAGCTTGTGTCCGCATCCATGTATATCTGCACGGCTCCTCTCCTCCAGGGGCTGGAATCGGGAAAAGTGCCCTGGAGCTTTATTTGTTCTCGTAGCGGAAGCACTTCTTCCAGACAAGAAACACCAACTTCCGAGAAAAGATCTTTATCCAAGGCTCTCAGACCCCACCAAACCCTCAACCAACCTAAACCAAAGCCCAAACCCTACGTGGATGTTCTGCTACATAGCAGGATTCAGGCCGGGAGTCTTTAAAGCTCATGTTGAAAGGGCTTCCCCGTCTTAGGACTTCGCCTTGATCTAAAGGGCTTAAGGTTTAGGGTTCAGGGCCTGAACTTCGACGCTTTTGGGCTCAAGGCTTTGCAGAAGGTCGAGCTTAGAATTGTCAGGTCTCCCCTTGTAACATGGGTAGTTCTCTAAACTCGGGTCCCTTTCAGGGTGCTTGTTATCAGGGAGCCGTACTACTTAATAGTAAGCGGGACCCTAATTTAGAGACCTACCCACATGAGAGTCCGACATGAGTGAGCTTGGAGCCCTCTGTCTTTGAGTCTCGGGGGTGTGCAGAGGGGAATCCCTGAAAGGCTGTAGAGAATTTAAACCCACTATTGTTAACTAGGTTTGTTCTTATGATTTCGGGTCAGGGGCGCTGGGACTGTGCTTGTAGTTACCTGCAACGAGACCATCATGGCTCTGTCCTTCAAGAAGGGGAGAATCCGGTCTGGGGGTATACTATCGTGTACGGTATACGTGCAACATGGAGCCCTGAGGAGTAATATGAGAAATTATTTAGGCCCCTATCCTCCAGCAACAGCACTGCTTAAGAAATCATTGATTTAAGAAATTGAGCCCCTCGGCCAGCCGTGCGACACAAACATATATACACAAAATGCGCGCATTCAAAATAAGAAATCCAGGGTACCGTGGACTCGGCGTGCCAATTTCTTATTTTGCTCTTTCTCATTTTGTCTTCGCCGTGTTGTTCGCACAAAAAAGGAAACCAAGAAACTAAGGGAGTAGATTTCGTGTTCCAAAAGCTCGGCGCCAAACCCTTACAAAGGAAATCAAGAAATGAGAGCACAGAAGGATCCGAGCCCACAGCACTTTCCATTCTATTAAGGCCTTATTAAGCCCTATTAAGCCCTTAATTAGGCAAGCCCAGAAGCTCATGTGCTTATCCACTCGGGCATGGCATCCTTCAGACTCCCTAAACGCCATCATATCAATCCCATGTTTTCCGCAGCTTGTAATCAGCCCTTACCCGAACCCCCCAAATAAGAAATCGAGCCCCTCAATTTCTTAAATTTAAGAAATCGAGCCCCTCAATTTCATATTTTGGTGTTTTTTCCTTTATGGCAAAGCTTAATTTAAGCCCTTATTAAGCCTTTACAAAGCCTCCAAAGCTGTTATTAAGGCCTTATTAAGCCCTTATTAGGCAAGCCCAGAACCCACCAAAATAAGAAATCGAGCCCCTCAATTTTTTTATTTTGGTGGGTTTTTTCCTATATGGCAAAGCTTAAAATTTAAGCCCTTATTAAGCCCTTACAAAGCCTCCAAAGCTGTTATCAAGGCCTTATTAAGCCCTTATTAGGCAAGCCCAGAACCCACCAAAATAAGAAATCGAGCCCCTCAATTTTGTTATTTTGGTGGGTTTTTTCTTATATGGCAAAGCTTAAATTTAAGCCCTTATTAAGCCCTTACAAAGCCTCCAAAGCTGTTATCAAGGCCTTATTAAGCCCTTATTAGGCAAGCCCAGAACCCACCAAAATAAGAAATCGAGCCCTTCATTTCTTAAATGTAAGAAATCGAGCCCCACAATTTCCTATTTTGGTGGGGTTTTTCCTATCTGCTTCTTATTTTGGGGGGTTCTGGTACGGGCTGATTACAAGCTGGGTAAAAAATGGGATGGCTATGATGGCATTTCAGGAGTCCGAAGGATGCCATGCCCGAGTGGATAAGCACATGAGCTGGAATGGAAGGTGCTGCGGGCTCGAATCCTCCTGGGCTCTCATTTCTTGAATTTGTTGTTTATTTGCTGCCGATTCAAACTAAGAAATTTGGGTTCAGAAACCCAGGGTACCCTCAAATCCCGAAACGTTTTTGTTTACTAAAAAAGGTGCACTTCAGCAATAAGAAATCGAGCCCCCCTCACGAAAAATTAACTGTTTCTTAACCGGCGCTGTCGCTGTAGTTGCTGTTCTGCAAGAGTAGTGAAAACCTTCCTATCCCTAACCCCCCAAATGCAACACCCTCAACCCTAAACCCTGAACCCTGGAATCGTAGCTCACATTCATAGTAATAGTAATAATCACAATAATAGTAATCATAATAATGATAGTTTTAATACTAGTAAGTAATATTGATAAACAATAATAACAATCATATTCTTTTGTCCGACTTTTCTTCACGAGCCGACCTCAGCTTGATGTCCGATCGGTGGATCAAGGCCTGGATGTGGTCCTTCACCTCAGTTTTCATCAACTGCGAATGAAAGGCTGAAGGCATCAGACCGGAGGGGTGGGGCTGTAAGCTTGCTGAGCTGGGAGCATGTATAAGTTTCTAAAACTAAGGGTTTAGGGTTTAGGGTACTGATGATAGATAGATGTAGATATCGTTTCACAAGGGGACACCAGCAGTAGGCAAAGACGGCCTTGTCAACGGCTTCCGGCAATCGTCCACCAATGAGGACTTCTCCGTCACTTACCGACACATAGTCAATACCCTCCATTGCCTGGAGGGAAAACTGAATCAAAGTTCTGCTTCCTGTAATCAACAAGCAGAAAACAAAAACAGTGAGCTCAAGCCTCTTTTCCAATTGAAGCCCAGCTTGGCTGATGGCAACCCAGAACCCCAAACCAGCAACAGAGTGAGCTGCGTTAAGCTAAGGTCAGTTTGCATCCCAAGAATCACACACAACATATGCACACCGTTGAGTGCCAAACTCTGTCAGTGCGAAAACAGATTTCCTAATAGCTTTGCATCAGAGCAAAAGAGGTGTCGCACATGGTCCTTAATTGTCGAGGCGAAGCCTTTTCGCCCCAACCCGGCCTGGAGTGTCTTGATGGTTTGACCGCCAGGACCAAGGACCGGTCCCACAGCTTGTGGTGGAATATCAAGGCTGCACATGAAAGCTGAGGAGCCGCGGCCTTTGCCACGTCCTTTTCCTTTGCCGCCCATGAGCTCAGTTCTGGCCTAGAGAAGGAAAGAATCTTCTTGCTGGGGCCGGCAGCTGAGCAGATCAAGCGCATCGATTGGTATGTATGATTGGTTCTGATGGAACAAGCCGCTAGTGATGATGATGATGATGATGACGATGACTATGATGATGACGATCGGCGACTGTCGTCATGGGGATGGTGGTGATGACGACCCTGGTTTATCATCAAGCAACTTTTCATGCTTCTGACTCTGGGCCATGGGCTGGTGCGCGGCGTGGCCGGCTTGATTTCCCCCGACGCCTGAATCCGTGCAGCGCTGAAGCCCTAAGCCCTAAACTTGAAGCTCCTCTTTGAGAAATCCGGCGCATGCACGCGAGAATTCCATACTCCACCCATTGCAGGTGGACTGTATAGCTGAAGCGAACCCACTAGCCGAAACGGGCTAGAAGTTCCACCGCTGCTGTGCCAAGACCTTTCCGAAAATTCTCGTGCCTTGCCGTCTTTCGAATTATCTCCAAACGCGCTATCGTGGCGCATACGTCCAAACCTCAAAGCTGTTATTTAAGCCTTCTACCATTGTCGGAAACCCACCTGCGTGTTTGACAATCGGGACCTAAATAGCTTGCTGCTGCACCGTCTTCGACACCCTGAAGATAGATTTTACTGATGCCACCGCTGCAGCACTTCGCGAATTTGCGGCGTGCATAGCATCCTGTTCCACGACCATAGGATCGTGCTTCAGTCAACGCGGAATCGCAGCGCCCTACGCAAGTCCCCGTTCATCAGTTATGGATCCCCCAGCCGAAGACCGAACCCGAAACACTGTGTGCCCGGGCAGCTCCGGGAACATCAGCAGCACGCCAATCACAGCAACGATGGCCAGGCTCAGCAAAACCACGGCTTGATGCCTCGATGTGTCATTAGATCTTTGCGGAACTGGGCGGTTCAGGGCTTGCAGTTTACGGTTTCAAGTCTTAGGGCTTAGGAGCCCATGCAGAATGCAGCAGTGCTGGTATAGTTGGAGCAGGAATGCGGGAGCTTTGAGAAGGAACTGCAACATAGAACCGAAGCAGATCCTAATTAGGAGGACCTCTCAAGTCAGGTACCCATGACTGGCTTTATTGGGGATCCGGTTTCTGTATCATAGCCCCATATTTGCTTAACCTCAGAAATTGGTCTCCACGCAGCACAGGTTGAAGGCCAAGAAAGCTGAACGGGAGGGTCACAGGGCCTAATACAAGGGCCTTAATAATTGGAATAGGGTTTTGGGGCCCAATTTACTATAATTCTAATAAGGAACCCTCAAAATAGTATTGGTCATTATTTAGGCCCGATATGAAGTCCAGAAATCGGTGTTTCCAGGGCTCTAGAAGAACAAAGTAACGAGCAGAGATAGTAAGCCAGCAAACAAAGACGACGCACTGGTTGACCCATTCACGATGGTAAAACAAAATTGTACCAGTTACTATCAGTATAGAGTGAAGCAAGCAAATGACATCAACACCACATTCGGCAGTGCATGATCAAAGCACCAGCAAACACATGGACAAACAACACTGGAAGTCCCAGGCCCAAAAAAAACTACAGGACTCTAAGGCTTAAACGATTAGAATTGGATTCTCAGCACCTTGGGGCTGAAGGTCTCACCCACTTCTGTGCACGCTGCGTGCTTGCTTGCTTGCTTTCTTGCTTGCTGGCTTGCTACTTTCAACAGGACACCCCATGTAGATTCAATCACCAGCTGCGAAGAAGATGTCTTGCACAAAATCACGCCACAACGCTCAGTCCGAACCTCTAGCTCAGACCCCACACATTCAACCTGCCCACCCCAAACCCTAAACATCCCTAAACCCCACGCAATTGGGGTTGCCGACTGAAGTTGAGTCCCAAAGTGACTCTCCTGAGCCCCTGCTCATCGAGGTGCCCTGTGACAGTGTGTCCGGAGCTTTGTTGCACGGCCTTGGTGGTGGAACCTGCGGAAGCGGCATTCTTAGAATGGCTTAAAGGAGCCCCGTATAGATCCCCCCGAAGGAACCCTCATAGATCCCATGAAGTGAAGATCTACACTCGGAGCTTGCGAGCAACAGCCGTACCTTTGTCCTCGCTTGGATCCCAGATCTCCACTTTTGGAAGGTCCGACTCCTGATCAAGTTGCAAACGGCACGATCGTGCACAGCTGCAGGCTTGCTATTCCTTCCGTTCGGACAGGCACCTTCCTCGAAGGAAAGCAGTCAAGAGGCTCGTCTCGTCATCACGCTAACCATGTGAGATGCAGCAGGGGTTTCGGCTATAGAAGCAAGTCACAAAGCACAATTAAGACTCATTCAACAGCCCGGAAGCCACCCACACACACATAAACAGCTAAACGTAAGCTGGAATCTTCAACCCCGTGCCACCCCGAAGCACGAGGCCAACCTCGACGCCGGCCGAGACGGACTTGGCAGTTTGGGTTGCAGAGGCTGATGAAGGCTACGGCTGTCGGGCTGGAGCCCTCAACCCTGCACCCACTACTCTAGTAGTCTAATGCCAACCCTAAACCCTAATTTGCCCTACGGGTAGTTTACCCTAATAACCTAAAAGCCTAATACCCCAAACTCAAAACCCGCTTAAAGACTTCATGATGCTTGTCAGAGGCCTTGATGGGCTTACGGTGGCTTAGGGTTTAGGGTGGCCTTAGATAGGCCCCAAAAAAGCACATAAGCATAAATAAGGATAGGGATATCCCATATAAACCCCCGCCCTTATAAGGCCAATAAGGTAGGGATATCCCCATAAAAAGCTTATGCGTATGTGCTTTTTGGGTCCCTAATTAGAGGCCTCCTTGCTGATATCATCTTTGGGTTCGACAGGCCATGACTCGGGAGCTTTCGGGTGACTTACAGCTTGGGGGTGATCTTCCCTGCAGGGTTTGAGGTTCAGGGCTTTTAGGGGTATAGGGATTGAGGTTTAAGGGTTGAAGGCTGGGGGAGGCTTAGGGGGTTATGGGGTTTATTCAGGGTTTAGGGCCTTTAGGGTTTAGGGCGTTTAGGGTTTAGGGCCTTTAAGGTTTAGGGCGTTTAGGGTTGAGGCTCATTCGGTTGGGAGCTCGGGCTTCATGCGCAGGTCGCGGAGAATTTTGGAACTCCCAAAGCCAAGGCAAAGCTCGAAAAGGGCCCCAAGACCCTAAGGACTACGGTCCCCTTTGAGAGAGCCAAAAGTAGGGCAAAGAAGGGTTCGCTTTTCAGGGGTCTCCCTAATACTACCTAGGAATATCACCTAAGTACTTGGAATAGGCTTTGGGGGTATCTTCAGCTGGAGAAAGCGCTAATTTTATATGGGAGTCTCCGAAAATAGGGGACCTGAATATGGGACCCTAAATAGTAGGATCCTTGTTATAAGGACCCCAAACAAGGTCCCCCTAATTTTCGGAAACTCCCATATGGTGTAATGCGGGATCAACACGCCCAGAAGCTCTTTGACTCCCTGGTGTCCGAGCCCCCGGCAACGGAAGCGGTCGATGCAGCGACCGCGTTCAGTGGCCGGGATCCCTCAATGTGAACCTGGGTCCCTAAACGATTCGGGCTTCCTTTAACTTAAGGGCTCTTATAAGGGTTCCATAAGGGTACCATAAGGGCTTGACGAGACCAACAGCTCGGCTGTCTGTTCTTAAACGCGGAGCTTACCATCCTAGGTTTACCATCCTGAGAGATGCATGAAGCATGTCGAGGGAAGGCTTATTAGCTCTTTAGGATTCGCTTGCGGATTACGGGCACCACGATGAGGAACTTCGATCAAATCCATGTCGTTCATGCTGTCGCAGTTTGGACCCCCAGATAAAAATGAAGCTTGTTCCGGGTTGGGTCGACCAAAGGGACTTGGAGAAGCAAAGACAAAGAACTACTAGGAACAATAACTATCAACAGCTGCATGTAAAAAACGCGAACGTAAGCCTGCCGGAACTGCTAGCGAAGCAACCGTAAGAACTGCCACATGTATGCGTATGTAACGGAATAAGGACGTGCCGGCAGGACTGCTTCGGGTGGTATCGAGTGCGTGGTGCGTGGCCTTCTAGGTCATATACCGTAAAACCTCCAAGCCTGGCCAAGCCTGTTGAGCATTCACCTTGTTCACTACATTTCACTACAACAAGGCTTGTCAGGACGATGACCATCCAACGAGCCCGTCATGCAGGGAACTGCAGGGTTTCTAAGGTCCTCTGCTTGCAAAAATCCTTTGCAGGTCTCGATTCAGAAACCCTACAAAACCGACTGTAGGTCTCCAGCCCAGGGGTCTTATGTACAGATTCAAGTGAGCAGATACAGCGTGTCTCAGGACTATTCGATGAGTATTTCCAGCATTAGCATGATCATGGTACTGGTAATGGTAATTGTGGTCCGTGCTTCGACAGCGCGACTCCTGTTACATCAACGAATAGCATGCTACCCAAGCCTCTGATCCTAAAGCTTTACATCTCCAAACCTGAACCCTTAAAACCCTAATTCCCCATAAAACCGATCCCTCCTGCCCTTATAGAACCGCTTTATTGATTATTGTAACTCTTGTAGTATCTCTGTTGCAAGAAATCCCCCTCCACGCTCTCTCCCGGAACTCCGAGAAGCGGACCTCTCCATCATCCTGGGCATCAAAGTGCTCTCGCTCAGAGCACACAGTCATTGAGGCTGTAGGCGCGTCTTGGGATTTAGAGTGTAGGACAAATGAATCTTTAGGACAGGACTTAAGTCTTGGATTTCGAGCTTAGGGTTTAGGATTTCGGTCTTGCGATTTAGAGTTTATCTTTTAGGGTTTGGAGAGTCAGGATGTGGGGCTCAAGATCTGAAGTGAAGACTTTGGCTTGGCTTGGGCAGCTCGGCCCGCGGCCCAGGCGTGCGTCTCCGTACCAGGGCGGCTGGCCTGCTCCACGTGCACCTTCTAAAGAGGACTCTACTACAGGGGCCTCAATAATTCCTAATACTATTTTAGGGGTTCCTGATTATAAGTATAGTATAATGGGCCCCAAAACCTATGCTAATTATTATATTAGGCCCCTTTGTTAGTCTCAGGCCTTGCGACATATCAACACTTCCGTGATGGCCACGACGCCCATTGAAAATATGGCCTTGACATGCCATGATCATGATTTTGACAGTGACTGTGGTCATCATCGGCGTTAACATCGACAACGCCGGCACAAGCAAACACGGGCGCGAACAACAGTGAACACCACAACGGCCAAACTAGTGATACCGCTGACAAAAACAATAATACCATTAACAACGATCATGCAGAAGATGATGTTGGTAGTACGATCGCAAGACCGAATATAGCTATCATAAGAGAAAATGGCGGCGGCAGCAGCAGCTGCAGCAGCAACATTAGCCACAGAAGCAGCAACAGCAACAGCAGCAACAGAGAAGGCAACGGTGCCAAAGCCAGAACGCACACCGCCAACAGCACCCATCATGATCAACACCATAACCACTACCATCGTCAGTTTGACCATCATCATCATCATCAACACCATGCTTGCCATCCGCACTCTCATCATAAATAATAACCGCAGCAAAAGGCAACAACAATATTACGAGTTGTAGCTACTTGCCCATCACAATTCGCCCTCATCCTTCGTCTCCGCGTCGTCAGTAAACCTCCCACCACCACCACCACCACCGCCACCAAGAGGTGCCGAACATGAGACCAGTTGGCCTCGCCGTCGTCTGGTCTGGCCTCAGTCAAGGAGGACCCACGTAGGAATACTTAGCGAGTCAACTTTTAGGAATTCTGACCGGGGTGCAGGCCCACATTGCTACGATGTTCTACCTATTTTGTGTTGTCGGGCGACAACGGGTGGAAAGGGGCATAGAACATCATGGGACCCATACTTCGCACTTCGTTCCTAGTTTCCCTTCGCTCAGGTAGCTCAGGATGTGACTGCCGGTGGTCTGCCGCCCTCCACCGACACCTCGCCCTGCGCAGGTTGGCTAGAGAGCACCGGCATGGACTTGACGGGTAATATAGGGGCCTAAATAATTAGGAATCTATTTTGGGGGTTCCTTCTAATACTTATAGTATAACGGGCTCCAAAACCCTATTGTAATTATAAAGGCCCCTACATTAAACTCCAAACCGACTTGCAGGATGACGTTTGACTCGTTTGTGCCTTTGTTACACACCGGATCTGAAGTTTGCATCACATCTCCAGGACTGCTGTGCAATCTCTGCACTTCTTTTGGGGGTGCTGTCTTCCAGCCCCTCACATGCGAACCGTCTTCATGCCCAACGGTGTAGTCCCACTTCGACCTTGCTCGCCGGCCTTGGCTTCTTCGGATTTTATGGGCATCTGCAACTCTATTGCTACACCGACTGCATGTGCGGGCCTCTTCCCCTGAAGCTGCAGCAACCTGGCCGCGCAGAAAAGATTCCAGCAAGGGCGTCGACACGGAACAGACCAATTTTTGAGTTATTTCCGGGAGTTTGAGCGTCTTGGGGCTTGTTTCGGCAACGGTTGCCTCCAACAACTTCCTGCTTTTGGGACCTCAAGCCGAGCTATGTTGCTGTCCTCGACACAAGTCGCCCACCCAAAGCGCGTAGTGGATTTAAACAGAACACAACTTGCTCATGCACAGTCACAGGCACCTGCAAATGCAAACACGACAAGCCGAAGTCGGAATCTGCTCTGCTTCTAAGATATGGTGCATTGGCTTCGGATCTACCCCCCCCCCACAAAGATATGGTGCAGTGGCTTCGGATCTACCACAATCGGCTTTTAATTTTAGGAGGGCCCTTGTAACTTCTCCATGTTCAGGGTTTCTATCCAGACCCCACGAAGAGCAGGTTCAGAAAGTCGGGCCTAATCAAGCTCTCCAAATCTCAGCCAGGGCCTGGGATGAGCCGCCCTCGACGGTCACCTCGCCCTGCACAACAGGTTTAGGGTTTAGGGCTTTAGGGTTACGGTTGAGGGTCTGGGAACCTAGGGTTCAGGGAATGTCGTTTCAGCTGGCTTCACAAAGGCGAAGCTTTCAACTGTGGTAGGATTACGTATACCCAACAAGGTTAAAGGTCACCTACCCAGCCAGAAAGGCTCAGTGTTGACGGTTCAAATTTTCGGGTTTCAGGGCTTCCTGGTTCAGGGTATAATGGGAGTCCCCGAGGGTTTCGCACTCACGGGGACAAAGGTTCGCACTCGATCAGGTATATTCGAGGTCTTTCGGCAAGCGGGCCTCTCCCAGCAACAGGACGGCCAGGTGAAAAGCATGTATAAGCACACAGACACACGCACACAGGCTGCCATGCCAAGCGTGAGGAACAAATTGATACCAGCACAAGCCAACACAACCCAGGCGTACGCTTCCCCAGGCTGTACCCGGAACCCTAACAGCTCGAGCCCTCACACAGCCTCGACGTCGTGTGATGCTTGGACCACCTGCCGCGTGGATTTTTCTTCGTTGGCTACATTCACACTTCAGAAAGCGTTCAGTTTATGGGTTCCAGGCTTTGGGCTGTGAAGGTGCTGAATTTTGGCTTCGGGGAGGTAGGTTTTCGGGTCACAGGGAAGCCTGTGAATCGCTGCAGCTGCATCTGCCCCATTTTGGAGCGGTCACTCCTAAGTGCTCTTCAGGCGACATTCGTCACCGTGACCTCTTAGATTTTCGCGCTTCGGGGATGATGTGCTGGTGCTTCTTGCTGAAGGTCTCTCAACCCGCCTTTTTGCTCCGGCTGAGGCTCTCTTGGATTGGCCACTGAAGTTGCTTGCAGCGTCTGTCGGCGACGTCTAGACCACTCGATCCATGGACACCAAGAATATCCCAACCCTCCAATTAAATGCCAAAGTCCGAAATCATAAATCATGAATTCTGCATCCTGGATCCATAAACCTACCCTAAGCCCTGCATTCCTCCCTGAAAGCCGTTCACTCGTTTTTGATCTGCGCATCGCAGTCTTTGGTCTTCCTTCCACTTGATGTGATCGTGGTCCTGGGCCGGGGAAGCAGCTTCTGATTGCCGTCAGGAATTATCATGCTATAACTACTATAGTATAGGTTAAGTTATAGTGTTACATGTATTACAGTATAGTTTGTTGTGATAGATTATGTTATATGCAGTACTGTATAGTTTCTTGTGTTGTATTGTGCTATTCGTCCTACATTAGAGTATTCTACAGGTGCGAGCTTGGTTTGACTAGCGACGATGGTTTCGTCTGTGAGGCTGATGAAAGAAGGGCAATGCTAATGATGCTGGCTGATGACGACGTCTGCAAATAGGCGACAAAAGAAGACGATTGCGCTGGTCATGGTGATGACTATGATGTCGATGAAAGTAGCACTGCTGGCAACTATGAGGGATGATGTTGATGACTCAGATGAAGCTTCCGATAGAGTGATGACAGTGGCAACGCCGATAGCTGCTGCTGGTACTGCTACGCTACTGCTAGTGATATTGTGGCCACTAGTAATGGTACTCGTACCAGACCAGTACTAGTAACTACTAGTAGTAATTAAAAAAGTGTTGTATTGTTACCACTACCACTATGACCACCTACCAGTACGATTTACCACCACCTGCCGCCTACCACCTGCCACCCACGACTACATCGCGATTGCAACTGCGACAAGGGCGACCAGTATTACGACGGCCAGAACAAGTAGTCCAACCCGGACAACGCTATCAACCACGGCATCTCCACCATGGATATGTTGTCGCAAATGTCGTATCTATGTCAGTAGCTGTACACGTAAACTCTACGGACAGATATATATATATACACACACATATTAACACACTTATGCCTATGCATTCATCCGCAGCATCCGGCCCATAGTCTAAGCTCTATGTTCAGAATCTGTAACGGGCCCGGGACCTGTCTATAGAGCCCTTTCCATTCTCGAACTCAGTACCTATATGCGGCCGCATTCAAAACAACATCAGTTAAGGGGTGCAACCATGCAGGTTGAATACTTAACTTGATGTATACCCAAGCACATGCATACACACGCGCATGCAACCATGCACACACAAACAGATGGCTCTTAGGGTTTAGGATTTAGGGCTCAGGACCCTACACCGTGAACCAAACCCTAAACCCATAAACCTGCGTGCAAGGGTTCAGGCCTCAGTGGCTGTCGTCTTAGCTCGGCGGTGCCGCGGTCGGTGCGGGGTCCGGCGACGCGGCAGGCTGAGGAGGACGGTGGCAGGAAGAAGGTTCAGGGCGTGTTGGGTTTAGCTTAACCCTCGGTTCAGACTGTCAGGGCTTCTGATTTGCAGGTCTCTGGGCTTCTGCGAGGTTGGAGGAATTCAACGATCAGGAAAAACATGGTCTCAGGACCTTCAGCTTGCACCCTTGAACCCCACGATTCATAGCCTAAACCTTCTTAGCCCTGAACTTTTGCAACAGAACCGTGAAATCTACTGGCCGCATCGCTTTTGCGCATGCACGGGCACTGTTTTCAAAGTGCTCAGGCCTGACCTCAATGGCGACACTGAGTCCTCGGGCCTTGAATTATCAACCCGGCTTTAGCATATAAGGTTTCGAGGGCATAAGGACTTCTGTACGAACCCGTTGTAGCCCTGGCATGTTTAGAATGTCAAATCCTGGCTCTCAAACCCGACCCTCAGCTTGGCTTGAGAAGATGAAGCTACACTGGGGGGTCTCGGATTCCGAATAGCTTGTTGCGATCGGATTCAGAAATCTGCAGCTATTGCCGGTAGTCTGATGTCTTGAGATGCTGTAGTACGACATCTGACCTCAGTGCTTGGTGGGGCATCAAGCTTTGTTTGCAAATTCGGTATAGTCAATAGTGGTTTCAAGAGGCATTCCGTGATGGCTGAAACCTCTCCGGTGTGCTTGAAATCCCAATGCAGAACTGCTCGGCGCCAGGCCTCTGAGGATTAGCACAACGGACTGTTGTTCAGTGTTGCTTGCGGGAAACCACTTTCCAAAGGCAAGCTCCTACGGATTGTAGACCCTGAACCCTAACTATCATATCGTATTATACTACATTATATTCTATGTCATTTTACTGTATCGTGCTATATCATACTATAGCATGTTATAGGTCAAACTATTACATGTATATATATATATATGTCTTGTCAATATATTTATACCTGTATGTAGGTATATATATGTATATATTATATACATATATATACATATATGATTTTCGGCGGCCTCAGCTGCTGCGGCAGGTGCGGCTCCAGGATCGGCCGAGGGTGCACCTGACGCCGCCATGGAAAGGCGCTCGGGTTGCAGCGGCTATAATGACATGTAATGTAATATAGTATAATATAAAACAGTGTAGTAGTATATCGTATAATGTAGTATCGTATAGTATTTATTAGTAATACATTCTAATCCAATATAGTAAAGTCTAGTAAAATATATTGCATGCTAACTTAGAGCATGTTATGGTGGGGAGGAGGAATTTGCGATTACTGCTGCGATCGTCGGGAAAACCATCTTTCCCTACTTCATGACGATCTCTTCCTGAGGAAGAGGGAACGACATCCCTGTTGACGACGATGATGAGATGACCATGGTGCTGATAGTTCCATGGGCATTAAGGTGGTTTCGATGGTGCTGCGGCTGGTGGTGATGATGAACATGACCGCCTGCTCTTCTGTTGCCGAGAAGGATGATACACAACGATAGGGCTGCTGAATATGGATATGACGAGTGTCATGGCCGCGGATGCTAGATCAAATCCCTCATCGCGGACGCAACTTTCCAAGCCCAGCCTTCCCTGAACTTACCAGAGACCTGACTCCAAGAGCCCTCAAATACATGCAATTCTCGGAACCAAACTGGCAAAATCTCAACCCATGAGCCGTAAAAATACCTTGAGTGCAACCCACCATCTGAAACTCGAAAGCCAGAACACCGAAAGCCTAAACCTTAACACCTTAAACCCAGCACCAAGTGATGTCTTCCTCGAACGCAATCGGAAATGTGCCTTCCTCGCCACTCGGCATGCCCTCTTCGGCTCCTCATGAGTGCGTAATGGAGGGGCCCTGATGTAGCACCAGGGTTTCGGGGTACATTATGGCTTAATTATATATGGATAGAATGGAGCAAACAACGCGATGCTTCAGCGTTGTAATCGAGATTATTCTGATTCAGACACCATTCCTTTCGTTTGCAGTCAGGACCGGAGTTTGGAATACTCTCAACCAGCAAGCCGGAGCCAACTCGAGAGCTCTCAAAATGCGTGGAGCGTGGCGTGCGAGAGAAAAGTTTAATATAGGGGCCTTAATAAGCAGAATATGGTCTTGGGCCCATTCTACTATAATTATAATAACGAACCCCCAAAATAGTATAGGTAAGTATTTAGGCCTCTGTATTAGGCTCCAGGTCGACAACATCGAAGCAACGAACTGACAGCCCTAGGCACAAGAGTGGGTTTAGCGAACTACAGCTGTAGTTTGCAGTGTTGCCGAGGAGCCCACTAGTAGTAGTACCCGCCTATAGTCCCTATACATATTTCTGTAGCACACAGCAAAACCTCGCTCGGGGCCCCATACTATGCTCACAGTACATGTCTAAATCGAGGTGTCTCGATCGGCCCCGGCATTAAAAGACTTCTAACGGGTGCTAAGAGTTCGCTAGCCGAGTCGCGAGCAACAGGAACGTTAATGATATTAAGAGGAACATGAGAGCAATCATGATATTGAGAAAAGTAAGAGCTGAGACAAATATGGCTCCTACGAACATCACGATTCGGACTGCGTTCATATCATGACTACTACCAGTGTTAGCTCTACTATTGCCATTCTTATTGCTGCTACGTTGCGAACCTCGAGCCCTCAAACACCAAATCATCCAGACGCCACTCCTTCGACCGCCGGGGGCATGTCCGGCACTTCGCCGAGGCCCTCTTCGCCTTTCAGACATCGGCGTTCAGGAGTTTAGGGGGTTTAGGGGGTTTAGGGTTTAATTAAGGAGTTTAGAGTTTAGTATTCAGGGTTTCTCGGCGAGGCGGCACTTCTGCTTAACTGAAGAATATGCTCAGAATCATTACGATGCTTCTGATATTCGCAAGTTATAATCAAAGCCTGAAGCCCTAAACCTAACCTAGGAGTTGAGCCCGAAACCCTCAGCCTTGCCTTAGGTCCTTGGTTCGAGGCTCTCCTGGTTCAGGATTTTGAGGATTTTGTGTCTGCTTCGCGCTGGGAGCCCAATCGGAAGCCTCATCCCTTGAGCTCTTCCTGGCTTCAGCTTGAATCTGATGGTCTGCTGCACTCAGTAATCATCTTCTCTTTATAGTTCATATACAGTTGTATTTTAGTGTACCCGTTTTGTCTCCATAGATATGTTGTGAAAGTATGCCAGCGTAGATCCGCAAAGAGATTTGAAAAAGCATCGCGAGGACCGTGACGAGCATGATGACCAGGACCACGAGGAACCCCACGACGACCACTACAACCCCTATACGAAGGTCTTTGCGAACTCTGGTCGTGTACCAATGCAGCCGTGTGGTAACTGGCCTGGGGGCGGGTAGTACCATCCTTCGGAATCGTAGTAGCCACCCTGGCAGATGCGGGCAGAAATCGCTTCATCGCTCGTTTTTGCTGATGTAGGTAGGGTTCAGGGCTTCAGATTCGATGCTTCGTCTGCCCTTCCACCTTCAAAACCGCGTCTTGGACTTGTGTCTCATGATCTCATGAGGCAGCGCAGCCTGGCGCTACGGCCGCTATATAGTTGTACATATATATATATGTATATGTATATGTATATGTATATGTATATGTACATGTATACGTGTACCTATAGGTATACGTATACGCATATGCATATGCACATGTACATGTGTGTGTATATGTATGTGTATGTAAACCTATGTGATACATATCTCTCTCTATATATATATATATACACGTGTATATATATATATATGTATGTATATATATATGTATGTCTAAGAAAGGACCCGTGCCGAAGGCATTCGACCCATAGCACAGCCTAAAGCCCAACTACTCAGGTGGCCACTGAACCCAGTGAAACCTTAGTGCGGCTGGTTTTGCTAAAGAGCGATTTTGTGTTCATTTGGCCGAAGCGACAGTCCCAAACCTTTCGTACCGCCAACTCTCGGTCGAAGGTGCCTCCTCGTCAGTGGTGAACTCATCCTTCTTCCTCGGGTCTGAAGGATTCAAAGGTGTAGTATGAAAACATGTAAAGGTTTGATGCTTTTTAAGATGTTGTGACCGTTTGTTGCTGCTGTTGTTGTTGTCGTTATAGTTGTAATTCTAGTTGCAGTTGTGCTTGTAGTAGTAGTAGTAGCAGTAGCAGTAGGAGTAGGAGTAGTAGTAGTAGTAGTAGTAGTCGTAGTCGTAGTCGTAGTAGTAGTCGCAGTAGTAGTAGTAGTAGTCGTAGTAGTAGTAGTAGTAGTAGTAGAATTTGGACCTCGACTGATACCAGCAGTACTGAGATCAAAGATGAAGCGTGCCTTCAAACCCGAATTAGAGCACCATATTTGTCGGTACCGAACCGATGCCTGGAGCATTGCACACTGACAAGGCAGCACCTGCCACTGCTTTACTGCACAGTCCTAATGAAATACAGACCAAATCATAATGTAGGGGCCTCAATAACAATTAGAAGAGGGTTTTGGGGGCTCCTTATGATGATGGTTATTATTATACAATATACCCCCCCAAACCCTATTCTCATTATTAAGGCCCCTACGTTACCAAGCCAGGGCACTTCTTCTTTTTCTTCTTCCGCTTGTTCTGGGTCAGCTTCGCCCAGGACTCCTCGACAGCCGATCCCTGCTCCTTCCTGAGAGGCGAAGAGATTCGTTTGTGTAATGTAGGGGCCTTACGAACTAGAAGGGCACCATAAGGGTTCCTTTAAGGGTTACTATACGGCGTGCAAGGCCTAAAGATGGCTTGCAGCCCGTGCGCAAGCAATCTTCGACCTTGAGACATGCTGGGTTATCATGAAGGGATTTGATTTAAGTTACCATAACATAATGGGGTACTGTAGATCCCCATTATGGCAACTTGATTTAGGCCCCTTAACAAGAGCCCAGTACTCAGGCTTCGGTGCTGAGTTCGAAGTTTCGACCTCCGAGAAGCCTCGCTCCCAGAGATCCTTCAGCCATGAAGTGTCGACGGATCCAAAATTTATATATTCATAATATATATATATATATATATATATAATATAATAATATAATATCCCACCTTCCCTAGAAACCCTACTATATATATATGTATATAGTAGAAGCCAGAAAGTTGGAACATCATTATCCTCGTGCCCTCAGAGTAAAGTGTAGGGGATCCCAGCATGAATCATCCTAAATCCATGTTGCAACTGTCAGGGATTCACTATAGAGGTTTACGAATTTCGGAATGCTCGGAATCACAGCAGCACGGGGCTAGCTCCGGCAAGAGCTACACCCTTAAATAAAGACATGCTCAGGCCCGACACTCTAGTTCTTTCTAGTTCTTTGGGTGACAAACCGCTCCAGGATTCCCCACCCTAAGCCTTAAGCCGTTGAACCCGAATGGACGCTAAAC
This sequence comes from Symbiodinium sp. clade A Y106, assembly GCA_003297005.1. NCBI lineage: Eukaryota > Dinophyceae > Suessiales > Symbiodiniaceae > Symbiodinium > Symbiodinium sp. clade A. The sequence continues at coordinate 33,958 of BGNK01003947.1, forward strand.
TCCTTGCAGCGAGAATCTTGACCTTCAGGTGATCGTCAGCAGCATCAAAGACGGCCTGTCCAAGGACTTTGGGTGCAAGGTGTCTGGTTTGGGGCGCCGCGATGCCGTGCTCTTGTGAGCCTCCAAACCACAGAGTACACACAGATGGCAAGTCAAGAAGCGTTGTTCTTGATGCGGATAGCATTCATGCGAATCATGCGAATGATTGCGATCATGATGGCCATGGTAGCCATAGCAGATTACATGATTACCACTACGAGGACGACGACCACCACTACCCGCACCACCACCGTCACCACCACCGCCACCGCCACCACTCCTCCGCCTCTTCCTCCCGCTGCTACCAAGACTATTAGTATCGAGATGCTGTCGTCGCCTACAACAGGTGCGAACCTCCTTCTCTGATGTCTCATGGCAGCCCTGGCACTGGTGAAGGGACCCGTAAATTGCAGCCTGTGCCGTGAATTACCGTGGTTTTTTCACACTGACGCGCCTAAGCTCACAACGTAAGCCCTGGCTCGGATATGCTAAGAGCCGGCGGTGCCCGTGCCCGAATCAATGACCTTCACCTCCGTCGTCCTCGATCTTAAGCAGCACCAGCATATTGACAGCCCATCAACATCGTCATCATCATGATAGATGGCTCAGGACCTGAACTATCCAGGACTCAAAAGTCTTTGCATGTGCACAGCACCAGCCAGTAATTCTGTGGGTCTTTCCGCACATTTCGGTTTTGTCCTGCTCTGTCCGTTTACAGCCCAACTCCCTCTGCCTGACTGCTTTCAAACTTGTTGAACGTCCGCCAGGCCGACCCTGTTTGTACGCCGTCGGACACTCGGTGCCCTTGCAGTGATCGTACAGCAACCCTTTTGTTCATGTCATATCCTTGGAGGCAGTCATTTTGCGACACGCAAACCCCGTGCAAGAGCCGACATATTGTTGCGATGCTTGTCGGGATGCTCTGGCTCGCCACATTACTGATTAGAGTATAATCTACCCTAAACCCCACCCCTCAACCCCCTGCCCCCCTAAACTGTAGACCCTAGGGAGACGACCCTACTGTAGGGGCCTTTAATAAGTAGAATAGGGGTTTGGGGTTCCTTATCATAAAATATTTATAGTATAATATACCCCAGGACCCTATTCTGATGATTAAGGCTCTTATCTTATATCGAACCAGTCATCCTAAGAGCTACTGCAATGGGTCTGGGGTTCAGGGCCGTTGAACGGACCCCAGCCTCGAGGATCCAGTTCGTGGTGACCACTTTCGTGAAGACGCGGACGTACACTAGCTTGCATATAGCCTCAGCTTGAGAGCTTTGGGGTTTTGGGCTCCAGCTTGCCTCTACCCTCAGCTTGTGTCGTAAGGGTATGCTTCTAATTACTACCAGGAGGTGTAGGAGATTGTAGGAGTCACGCGTCATTTCCACTAGGATATCACTACGACTCCTTTAATGCTACAACCACTATCGCCACAGTGACGGCTACTGCCACTACCCGTACTATCGCTGCTACTACCACTGCTGCTGCTTCTACTACTACTACTACTACAACAACAACTACTACTACTACTACTACTTCTACTACTACTACTACTACTACCACTGCCACTACCACTACGACGACGACTACGACCTACGTGACCAGACCCCCTCCGAATGCAACTTTCAGTAGCGTAAGTCACAAAGCACAGCACAAGACTACTAGAGCGCAAGCCTTTGCTACAATCGTGCTCCAGGCAAGGAAATCCTAGCACAGATTTTTTTCGGGGCTGTCAGCTTCGAAAGGATCCAAGCATTAACTCCCTCAAGCCTAAACCCGGGACAGTCTACAAAACTGAATTAAGCCCCCAAACCCTAAGTCCTTCGGATCCGACTTAGGGTTTGAGGCAAGCGTCTCTCGTCATCGCGAGGGGATTCTGCAACTTCTGGACAATTGCGTCCTTCGCGCCGCTCGTGTCCACTTTGACCTGCATTTACATATTGCATGGCGCATAGTATGTGCTGTAAATTTTATGCTGTATAACTTATAGCGTACAAGTAAACATACATGTACATATACATAGACATAGCGACACAGAGACAGAGACATTGACACATATATATATATATACACACACACCATGATGCGAGCAACAGTATCAACATGCATGCGTGTATGTATGTATGCATGCATGTATTAATGAGATAGATACTGGCAGATCATATCAGATCACGAACCTGGAGCTGGATGCTCCAAGTATTATTCACGCGCGCGTGAAATGCAAGCTAAAGACTGCCCTGAGATTGGACTGATTTCTGCCAACATTCAACAACCGAACAACGTGCCAGTCACACGTCCCACATCCAAGATGATTTCTCTCATCTCACTCTTGAAAACCCCTGAGCAAGCACTAGATTAGCCACGATCCTGTGCAGCAAAGGCCAATCTCTGAAACTCAACCAGTGAATGCCAGTTTGCAGTATTTAGCTGGCTGCTCTGAAGTGGGGTTTGGGGTTAGGGTCGACCCTAAGCCTAAACCCCAAACTTGTTATGCAGCTTCCGGTGGAAGGACTCAGGGTTTACCGTCGAGTCAACCGTAATCTAGACCCCAAACACATAGCCCACCACATTCAAACTGTAGGTACACACTAAAACCCCACGTCGAGTAGTGCCACCGCGAACCATTAATCATGTTGTCCTCGGCAATGCGCGGAATCATGATTGCCCCAGTTCCTCCCCTCTTGCAACCTTTGAGAAGGTTGTATGTGCTGTGTGCGCTACAATTTTCTGCGCTATGTGAAAAGATAGGCTGCCACCGTACGGCGAGTACTACGAATAGCAGCCGTACAAATTGTCGCTATAATCATGTTGCTCTCGGCAAGGTGCCCTCCCCTCGCCCCCCCCAGAACTCCGAAGGCTTGCATGCCCCATGATTCGCTGCACCGACTCTGACAAACAGACGAACAAGTCACGAGGCACCCTAAACGCTACACCCCAAACCCAGGTGAAACCAGGGGCCCTAAAGCCCCAAGGCCCAAAGCGCTCACTCCGAATCCTTGCATTCTACGAGTTCTGGACAACCCCATGAGACTTACTAGAGATCCCTGACACTCTTGGACTTCTCCAATCTGACAATGGGTAACCTCGAGACTCCATGATGGTTTAGGTTCAGGGTTTGGGGCCGAAACCTGTCTACTGATTTGCTACTGAGGGCCATGTAATCCTCTTGAAGGAAACGGGGAGGATCCTCTTGAGGTCAACTCGAATGCTTGGCAAGCTGCAGCCATGCGCGTGGCGTACATCATCCAGAGCCTCGGTTGTGGAGCTGTCGGTTGAGGGGTTTAAGGCTTTTGTTTATTTTGGGGTTTGAGGTATAGAGATGATTCGGGTGATTCGGGATACAGGGGTCGTTAGATCTAAGTCCCGGAGGCAGAAGCTACCGGACAGAAAGCTGCACCGAGGTCGAACAAGTTCTACCCTGAACGGGGTTCTTGTTAAGGGATTTAATTTAAGTTACCATAAAGGAAAACATATTATGTGATATAGATGCCTATTATGGTAACTTAAATTAAATTAAACTCCTTAACAAGAACCCAGCTAAAGAATCATCCGACCTTGGACCGGAGGTTGTCCCGACCTGAAGCCTGAGCTCCAAATCGAGCTACTACCCTTGCAGCAAGCAGGAGTAAATTTAGGGTTTAGGGTTTAGGGGTAACCCTCCATGTATTTCTGGTCTGTCATTGGCTGTTTAGGGCCGTTTATGTCCAAACCTCCCTCTATCATATTCCCAGCCACGTGTGGGCGATGAAGAAGCCGAGGGCACCCGCCAGGCAGATCTTCTTTTGGGTTCGGATCTTAGTTGCAAAGGCTCACCACGTGCCAAGGCTCATTCACAACACTGAAACCATACAAGGTACAACTCGCTCAGTCGCACGCCCTTTCGATCGCTTTTGCCAGCTTCTTCCGGCTTTTGATATCAATCGCCACCTTCGGAGTTTAGCAAGGTCAGAGCAACTGAGCATTATGTGCAGGGTTTATTCAATCTAGGCATTTAACTAGTTAGTTTGCCGGGAAGCTTGGTTCAGTAAAGAGTTCTACAACGACTCCGGCTGTAGAGCAATCTCCACGTGTGGAATATGTGGGTAGTCCAGCTGACCCCGCACGTCCTTACCATGTCTCCTTGACTTGCTTGCGCTGGAATACCATTGCAGTCTCCCCTCGATTGTCATCATCGTCACCACCACCGCTGTCGTCGCCGTCATCATTATGATCAGAATCCCCATTAAACATCAAGGCTGCACGAACGGTAAGTCTGTGTTCGCAGAGCAATGAAGCAGTCGAGATCAGATATCACAACATTCCAGCCAGAAAGTTCAAAGAAAACGTCATGAACATCCCGAAGACAATGACAATCAGGAGAAGGCCAACAAACCTCAACAGAAGTGCCAGCGCTAGGCGATTCTCTATAACCACCCAGCGGCTTCCCCCCCCCCCCCCTCCCGCCCCAAAACGGCCGACGGACAAGCGCAACAACACTCACCCGATTGTCCGCTCTGAGACACACGAGAAGCAACGAAGCGTATTTCGAACATGCCCGAAGGCAACAACCCACACCCTCATGTTCCTTCGGACTCAGAATACAGAATATGCTAAGAGCGGTCCACTCCCCAAACCTTCAGCACCTTGAACCCAAACACCTGAAAATCACTGAGTCCTCCCAGCCTCTAAACCCTGAACCCTAAGCTCCCTGAGCCCTAAACCGAAGCTCCCTAAACCCTAAGCTCCTTAAGCCCTGAACCCTGAACCCATCTCCGAAGCACCTCACCAGCTTTGAAGTCAAGAGCTCTCCAAACCGCCAGGCAGCACCTCTAGAAACGAGGCTTTTTTTTTATAATAGGGGTATCCTTTTTCCTACTATTCGGTTTTAATATGGCACTAGGAAATCTTCTCGTTGCGGAGTTTTGGGTTCAGAGGTTCTGGTTTAGTGATCGAGGGGTCAGAGGTGTTGGGTTTGGGAGTTTAGGGGTTTGGGGGTTGACGGGGTTTATGGGCTTAGGGGCTTGAAGTTTGGGGGACCCTAAACCCGAGACCTTAAGCGCCTAAACCCTAAAATTCTCAACCCAGGACTTTTAGCCCCTAAACCTTTCAATACCCTGAAACGGAAACCTCAAAGCAATATCCTTAAAAGGATACCCCTAAACGCCTAAACTCATACCCTTAAAGCAACCGACACCCTGCGGGTCTTCATTCGTCTCAGGGCTTTCGGATCGGTCTCAGGGTCTCTCTTTTGCTCAATTTTCGTGAAGAATCCGGGCCCTGGGGGGCTTAGGGCTCCTTGCTTGGGGCTTCAGAGGGCCTCAAACTAAAAGCAGGTAGATGACGAAGTCCGGATAATCATGATAGAGCTGGTGATCGCAAAGATCGAAAATCGTCATCATCATCACCACCATCGCCAATAGCACTGGTGTTATTGATCCGAGAATACTGCAGCTAGGGCCCAGGGAAATTAGCAAACTCAAGTGACAGGGCTGCTCATTGATACAGTGATACAGCAACTTTCTCAGTCGCAACTACAATAACAGCGGTCACAAAGCCATGACAGGTAATACAAACACGACCTCCAACTCTAACTTCTCCAACTGTGGTGGAACTACTACCGACTCCCACGGTCAGTTCTGCCACCAGCATGGCTCTGCTTCTGCTTCTGTTGCTGCTGCCGCTGCTACAACTACTTTTCCTGCTGCTGCTACTGCTGCAAAATACCCATCGTCAAAGTGGACAGTCGCCACTCCAATGATCCTTGCAATCGTACTCCCTGAACCCTAAACCATTCGTCCCGAGGCACATGGCGCCACTCAAGAGAGGTGACCCGCCGACTTGTGAGAAGAAGACTAGGACGAAAAGGATACCTCTGGAGTGATCCGTTCGCACTTTGCATTCGCGATGCACCTAAAGGAACCCTCAAAATTACAGGTCAGTGTTAACGCCCCTATAGCATGCCTTTTCCATGGACTTCCCGGCAGTTGGCATGACTCCAAAAATGCGGATCCCCAACTCCAGCAGAGTCTTTCTAGTTCTCTGCTCGGCTTCTGGGGAGGGTCAAGTGACACCGAGCGCTCAACATGCTTGTGGCCGCAGAAGACTGAACAAAAATTGAGCCAGTCTCCTGAAAACCTTATACAGTCTCACATAGGGGCCACAAAGATTAGAATAGCATTTCGGGCGAGATAACTAAAGGGACTACATGGCTACAAGGAGAGAGGTGTCCATGTAAAGGGCTTCTTTCCGTGATCGATTTGCGCGACATGAACACTCAGCCAGCTATGTCCCCAACAGAAACCTGCACTGCATAACACAATCCCCGCTGCCTTAGAAACCTGCCAAAGTATCCTGCAATCCGGAGTTTATTAACAGAAATTCAGGGACCAAGTCAAGTGGGATGAGGACGACGGCTTCTTCCAGAATAAGTGTGCGCTTGAGCATGACTCCATGGTCCAAAACAGCATCACCCACAGTTTAGTTGTCTAATCCAGAATAGTCAACTCGGCTAGTTCCCTCATCAGGACTATCCTGGCTACCTTCGCTCCTTCGCTGTGGATCTGAACTCTCAATCTTGGAGGTGTGTAGTCTGAGCCAGGCATAAACCCCCATCATCAGAACCTTGAGCCCTAACACCCGTGCTGAATGATACGGGCAACATCAAGTAACAACTGTTGAGTTGACGATGTCTGACAATGACAGCGAACACCCTGCGAAACTTTGAACCCATGGTGCAGTGAGACATGGCTATGCTGATACTTGTACTATACTATACTATACTATACTAAACTATACTAAACTATACTATACCGTACTATACTGTATTATACCGCATTATACTGTACCATAGTAGACTGTATATATATATATATATCTATATATATATATACACACTATCATAACATACTTCTGAGGCCAAAATGTGACGAACCGGCCTGGAAGTGTCACGAAGACTGTGATGGACTGCAGGTACCCAGGCAGGCAGGAGCGATTGAGGACGGCTTTCCTCGAAAGAGCGGGCTTTAGCCTTTCCCCAATTATCGAAAGGCAATAGAACAAAAGAATTTAAACTATAACCTAGTACGAATATAGTAGAGTTTTGTAGAGTATAGCCATCTTCATCCTCGGCATCAACACCCATCATCGGCGCCCTCTTCATCGCTGACACCTGCCATCATCGCCATTCTCACCAGGATCATATATAATCCTACTGGCATCATGATCGCCATCGCTGTCAAAACCATGTTCTCGGAGCATTGCAGCTGTAACCAGCGCCTGCCGGCTTGGGCTACTCCTACTGCTACTGCTACGGCTGCTACTACTAAAAACGACAACAACTAGTACTGCTACTGTTGCAAATGCGAATAGAACTAGACATACTTGTCCAGAAGAGACGAGTTCTCCCCTACTGCAGCAACCAGGTGCAGCGGTCCTGCACTACAGAACGATTGCTGGGGTCAACACTGCTGGCGCTAAACGTACTAGCAATGCCTGCAACAAACAGACATACAGCATGTGAGTGCAAGTAGAGATAACCATGGCAACTAGTCGGGCTACAGGGGAATTGCATGGAGAGATCGAAATACAAAGCTTTCGGCACACTTCACGACTTAAGCAGAGAACGAGAGCAGACAACCTGTGGACAAAGACATTCGTGAAGTGTAAATCGTTACATCAGCATGGCCGGGCTGCACATTGGCCACGCCGGCGGCCAGGCCATCTACAACACCGATGATCAGCCTGACATCTTCGAAGTCCAGGTTCAGCGTCTAGGGCTTTAGGGTTGAGGTTTACGGCAAAGCGCAGAGAACATGCAGGCTCCATGGACAAAGACTGCTTGTCGAACCTTGGATTGATTAGGGTGGGAAGGGAGCTGCGTCTTCGGTTCACCTTCTCTAGCCAGAAGCTTGGGAATACAAACAAAACATCAAGAAACAAACATGGTGAATCGATAGTAGCCCGGGAAGATGGATCTCCCCTGTTCCTGCTTGTTCGAATGAAGGTGCGCTGCCTCTGGTTCAATTCGAACTAGACTCAAGAAAGTGTGAGATGTCGGATGTAGATAGATTCAGATGACCCTCGTACTTCCTGTAGAACCTCTGTTTGCACCTCATGCTGCAGGACACCTAATCGAGATGGAAGGCTCTGAGTGTCAGCCAAGGATCGATGCTAAGGGCAAGGAGTAGGAGACGGCACAGTACATGCTCACAGCTGTGGTCACCAGGATGTAGCCTCGGTTTCTCTGTAAAGCTTGACACGAAGATGCGCAACTCTCACAACCTTGGGAGGTAGTTTTGAAGGCGGCTGCACACTCAGAGAACTCTCAAACTCCGAGGAGCAGAAGGCGCACATCTTCATGGCAGCAATCATCAGAGACTTGAAGGTGCAAATCGCCTTCGAGGCAGCTACTCGGCAGCTCATGGGTGCGTCGGTCTCTGAGCAGACATTCTGAAGACATTCTTGCACCCGACCCCAAATCCCCCCCCCCCCCTCCCCCCTCCAAAAAGAAAAAACGCCCTGGGCCGGTCTGTCAAGAGCTCCTCTTAGATGCTTCCAGCTTGGAACATCTCAGAGCTCGGTCCTGGCCTGCCGCCCGAGGCCCCCTGCGACGCTGCCCAGGTCTGGCATGCCGAGCTCCAGCAACTCCTGCTGCTCAGTGTGTATTTGCTACGCCCAGCCAACCAGGCTTATGTACAGGCGGTGCATGTAAACGTATAGACAATGATTGAAAAGACATGTAGATGTGTATTTACATGTATATATATATATGTAAGTGTATGTATGTATATATATATATCTGTATGTTTATACATACATACGACTGCGCTTGTACAAAAAGTCTAGAGAATATGTATATGTACGACATAGATAGAGCAGATAGGGACGAGTTGCCGCACAGTTCCCACGATCAGCCTTTACAGCTATGCATCAAGACAAGTGGGATCCGCCGATGTGCGCAGATCAAGAGAGTCAACAGCAAAAACGCAGCAAGCCTGATCAACTTATGAGAACAGAGATCAAACCAGAATACCCGGCGCGGCACCTCGCGCCAGGTCTCTCAAGAAGAAGCCCGGATCTGAAGATGTCTCCAGGAATAGTTCAACATCAAATGTATCACCAAACCCTGAATGCAATGGTTGCCCTGAGTACCTCGGCTTGCGGCGGCAGGCCCAAGAACTCTCCATCAGAAGCCACTGCGAGTGCAGCCTTCCTCCTTGAGCAGAGTTGTGGGTCTAAGTACGAGGGTTTAGGGAGTTTAGGGATTGAGCCTGGGTTTCGAATTTAGAACTTCGGGTTCAGTCTCATATCTCCTGAAACTTTGATTTCCTGATGGATTGCTGCAACAAGCTCCGCAAGTAGAATGAGCCCGAGTGCCATTTTGGGAGTGGCTGGGATCGGCCGACAATTGAGGGATGCATCGATATGGCACTGCCGGCTGCCCGCTGCTACCACTTCTTCTTCCACCTGCTCCCTCTGTTGCTACTACGACGACGACGACTACTACTACTACTGCTGTGGCTACTCCTGCTACTACCGCTACTGCTGCTGCCACTACCACCGCCGCGACCGCGGCCGCAACCGCGATGACAATCGGGCCCCCACTACCAGGCACCGACTACGACGACCACAATCATGACGACGGGGTTGAGTGCCGATGCTCTTTGCCAAGACCAGCGAGCCTTCTTTGCTTCGCCCGTGGTGTTTCGCTGCGCAGCAGTTGGGAGCTTTGCTTGCCCTGGGATGGAAGGCAAGCAGGTGCAATGCTTCTGGTTCGGCTCCTTTGGTTGATGACCGTTTGAAGCGCTGTAACTATTTGGGTTCAATGATCCCAGAGCCCAGGGAAAGTATAGTGCATTCCGTGCCAATCGCAAGTAGGACCAGAGTCTTAAAGCTCTGCAAATTACTTAACATGCCCGGACCATCTTGGTGTGTCAGGTTTGCTTTTTCAATTGATAGTTGTCCGTGTAGCATGACTATGATCCTGCGCTTTGTCTTGAGCAAACATCTACTCCGCGGTTCCCCCTGGTTCTTCGCAGACACCGGCATAGGCCAAACGAACTCCTCGCTCTCGGCAAGCGAAAAGCCTTCGTTGATCAGGCCGCTGAAGGTTTCGGGATGTGTACGGGGGTGCTCCGTTCTAGTTCGTTTTTCGTAGGTAGTGTGCTACTCCCCCTGATGGCTGATAGCAGGATTGCCTCTGCCACATGAACTCGCCAAGCTGCAAACAAATGTTCAAGTTGGCGATTTAACGAACTACGTCGTGATGCTGCGGGCTGTGAAACGACATGATCACGTGCGTTGAACAGTGATTATGTAATCTAACCTTGAACCTGGAACGCTGCAAACTCGAAGCCTCAAGGCATAATATAGCCCCTTTCTTGAACCCGAACTCTGCAACTATCTTGGCCCGAAAAGCCTGCACCCTCGCACAAAACCCAAACCTTTGATGATCGAAGTCTGATGCCATGGCACCCTGCTTCGCCGTCTTTCTGCTGTGAGCCGAAGCCTGGTCGCGGTGCAGACCGGGTGTGTATCAGTGCATCTTAGGGTCTCCGAGTGCCAGTGCCCCAGCTGTAGAACCAGCAGGTCTTGGGCCAAAGCTGGGTAGCTTTTGTTCATTTGTCATATCCTGATTACTACTAATGATGAAGTGCTCCTAGGCTTGTGGGTGATACTTTTCAATGTGATCGTCGTTCGTTGGAGCAGCGGCGGTAGCGGTAGCGGGCAGCGGCAGCAACAGCAGCAGGCAGTGCTACTGTCGTATTGCCATGATTGGAAGCCGCTGAGTATAGTCATAGTCTGTAGCACCCTGCGATAAAGGGTCCCGTGAAGTGGGCTTGGAGTTGGTTGCTCTCACGGCTGCGAAGGAGTCTCGGGTGGAGGTACGATGTCGTCTGCTATCGTCAGGGCAGGTCGTAATTGAAAAACACATCCATCATAAAAGTCATAACGCTACTAACAGAACCGTGACGACAGTGGTGGTGAGGTCTAGGGTCAAGGCTATTTGCTTCGTCAAAGCCTTCTAACACTTTGCTGCCCCCAGGCCTTTGCAGCTCGTCGCTCCTGCTGGGTGATGTTGCTGTAGGCCTGGCATCGTGCTCTCAGCGCATGAGCAGTACATGCAGGTGGTCCATGGCACGCTGGGCGCTGCAGACGAAAAGGGCACAGGACCGGATCGCCACCATGGCCGTATGCTGCACCACCAGCAAACAACAACAAGAGCAAGACAAAAACAACAATAATTACCAAGACTAGCAACCATAGCAAGAACAGCAGCAGCAACAGATGCAGCCGCGGATGCGCAAGAAAAGTAGGCGCCAGGGGAGCTTTTTATTTAAACTTGAAGAACTGCTGGAAACACGAACACGTTCGCAGAGCTAGCAGAAAGAAGACCATGCACAACAGCAAGAACGGTTCAAGAAGAGCAACTTACAGCACAGCCTCAATCGTGTTGTCACACAACAGCCAAGAGCCAGCCAGGTCCAGATATTCAAAACTTCTGATGTGAGTTTAGGGGTTAAGTCTTTTCTAAACCCTAAATCGTAAGCCGGGCCTGGATCAGCTTGCGGCGCAAGGAAGCTATTTCAGGCTCGTCCTGCAACGGTGATGCAAGGGTATATTTGCACAACAAGTACTTGTGGCGGAAGTGTCAGATACTCGAGGAGAATTGTTAGGCTTCAAGCTTCGGGTTTATGGGCCCTAATATAGGAACCTGATTAAGAAACTCTAGGTCTTTATTCGCGTTCCTTATATGAATCCTATTATTTGGGGGGTATAGGGCCAGGGTTTCTTAATCAGGTTCCTACATTAAACCCTAAAGCGGGAAAAGCTTAAACCAGCCGAAGCCCCTCCAACCTTCGAGGGCTCTTTTGACCATTCTAGCTTCCACTCTACGGCTCAGGGATTGGGGCTTTGGGGTTTATTGTGTGGGGATTAGAGTTCAGGGCCTACTGTAAACTCTCGCATTTACTTATACTTGCACACATGCACACTTATGTGTGGGAACGTGTTGTCGCAGTAGCTCGTAGTCTGCCTCCTCGCGAAAGATGAATGCGGCACCCCAGTCGTTGAGCCAACCCGAGCCTGGGTTCAGGGTTTAGTTTAGGGTTTAGGGGTTGAGGGTTCAGGATGGGCTTTCGGTGTCGGCTCTGGAGAGCCAATATATTTGCCAGGGTTGGTGCTGAGGTCGGGTTTAGAGAACCCATGCATTTGGGGATGGAGTGTCAAGCCTTGCCGGAGAGATGACTGTCGGGATGCTCCTTCACAAGCACAGTCGCCGTTTCGCATCGACAGAATTCTCAGCACTAAGTGTCATCTCAATAATTATATAGTGATATTGACATCCGAAAGCCGTGCTCCTAGTCAACTATAACTAGAACTGCGACAGTTATATTCGGGTCCATGGTACGTAAACACTATATTTAAATATATATGGCATTTGATGTCTATATCTACTATAGCTCTGTTCAATGTATTTATATCTTATACTAGAATAATATGGCCGCATGAATTGTTGATCCACGTGGCTTCGTTCAGAAAGGGACGCTGCCTTGCCACTCGGGCCGACCGGGTCGGGGTTGCTGTCGCCGACCTCAGCACTCCCAAAGATTCTCTTTCAGTTTGGGTCTAATTTTCTGCTTTTTGAGCTCCTTTGGGTTTAGGGTTTAGGGTCCAGGGTTTAAGTAGAGTTTACGTAGGGCTTAGTGTTGAGGGCTTGCTTGGACGTTCGAAGCTCATCTTACGTTTCCTGCCTTACTTCCAATGTTACCATCCCATCACACTAATGTTAGTAGGAAGGCTAGTGCCAATGGTGTTATCAGCACGAACATTAATACAAGTTCTCGCTGGACCAGGGTTTACAGTACCAGGGTTGAGAGCTAAGTTTTTGGAGTAAGGTTAAGACTTGGTGGAAGGGTGCAAAGCTCCAAAGCTCAGGGCCTCAGTTCAAGTGGTAACTGTATATCTGGTAAGTCTGGGCTGGCTCAAGAACCCCCTGCTGACAATGGAAAGTCATGTGTGAGCAGCAACAACAACAACAGCGTATCGAACGCAGCATGCCACAGCAGGATCGGACAGTGAATAAGATCTGCATGGGTCCCAAAAGTACAGCAGCTTAATCACCGGAGCAGGCGATTGTCCACTACTTTGAGAATGAGAACTGCGATGAATGGTGTGGAAAGCTTCAACTCCGACTCCTCATCCGGGCAAGTCTAAGCTGCTGTTGCGAGGTTGTCCTTGCTCAGGGCCGTGTCCTGATCAACGTCTGTGTAGCTATGAGCACTGCCACAACATCGGTACCAGCTATGCTGATCTCAAACCCAGACTTGTCACTGCATACTTCTAGCAATGGCAATGGTAATGATCAACAGTACCATTCGAGCGTGGATGCGTGCCAGTTCACTCCAGTGCTGCTGCTGCACGTTGATGGCATCGACAAGTTGAGACATACAGGCTGCGCTGCCGGAGCCACTACCACTACGGAGACGACGACTGCCACTGCTACTGCGACTACTGTGCTAGGACGACAGCGATGCGCTGTGTTGGGGCCCTTTCCCTTGGGGCTCTGGGACTTCCCTTCCCTTGGGGCTCCGCTACTTGGCAGCACATATGGTTTCGGAGAGCCCAGCTGCTGCTGAAATAAACCTTCTGAAATGAGATATGAATAGGTTTGCCTGATACTGTGACTTTCTTAGTAGTCCTGTCGTTACTGCAAGCAGAGATCTTTGAAACTCATCATCTACTTATCTACTTCAACAAAAACGGGACAACTTGAACACAAGACAGCCTGCTCGTTGTCGCAGAAGCCCTTCTTGAGCATGTAGCCCTTCCTGTGTAACCAAACAGCTCAACTCATCATGGCGGCTGAGTCGTCTAACCTACGATAGCTGCTGCTGCTACTGCTACCGCTACCGCTACCGCTACTGCTGCTGCGGCTGCTGCTGCTGCTGCTACTGCAACTTCGACTGCGACTGCGGCTGCTACTGCTAGTGCTGCTGCTGCTGCTACTACTGTTAGTGCTAGTGCTAGTACTGGTACTAGTACTGATGCTAGTACTAGTATTAGTACTACTGCTGTGCTACGACGATGACGACGACCACAGTAGTCCTAGTACACGTACTTTACGACGACTGCGACGACGACTGCTGCTACTACTACTACTACTACTACTATTACTACTACTGCTACTGCTACTGCTACTACAACTACTGCTGCTGCTGCTACTACTACTACTACTACTGCCGCCGTCGCCGCCATCACCGCCACCCACCACCACCACCACCGCCGCCGCCGCCGCCACCATGACTATTACCGTTAGTATCAGTAGTGCTGTTTATTACAACGCCGGCGGCGATGAGTACTAGTGTGGTGCATTGAGGTTTGATGCGACGATGCCGGTTGTTGTAAGCACCATCGCTGCCATTGGTAGTCTTGCTAATTCTTCGATACTGTTGGTTGCAAAAAGCCGTATGTGTTGGAGATTCCAACGAGCAAGAGGCCAGTAGTCTTGTGGCACTTGGTTGATAGGATCGTATCCTGAATGAAATGGCGCAGCATTTAAGCACACCCACGCAAAATCTGCACTAACAAACCTGGTGCCAAAGCACCCAAAAAGGGCCGCCATCATCTCGAGTGCCTTTGGGATGACGCCGGGATACCTCTTCGGGAAGCGTATGGTCTCTCCCGTTTAGGGCTTAGGTTTGAACAATGCTGCCTTCCAAAACGACCGGCGTCGCAACCCTGCGGTGTCACTCCATACTGAAGAACCAGAAGGTCTTGGCCCTTCAATGCCGAAGGCCAAGACCCAGAGACTCCAATATCCCCCTTAAATAAGGAATATACCTTAAATCATAGTAGGCTCTCTAGTATGATTTAAGGAATATTCATTAATAATAAGGGATATTGGAGTCGCTGGGGACCCTGTTATGAAGAGCAAGCGGAAGCAAAAGCTCAAGCCTAAACTTGACTCGGGATCAGCTCAGGTCGAAATTCTCCAGGCAGCTGGCAGCCCTAAACCCTAAACAGGCTAGACGGCCCTACACGGACCTTTGGTTCTACTACGGTGTGGTGTCTCTTCCGTTCCCCAAGACGGAACAGAAAAGCCCTTTGGGTTTAGGGCAACATAGCTGGTCAATTGGAGTCCACTCGCTCCAAAGAAGTCGCGAGAATGACTTTACTTTGAAAAACCACACGAGCTCTTAAAGTTCTTCGTGAGGAAAAACTCAGTTCCGCACACGCCGCCATGCACGCTGGGAATCTCGATCGAGTGCCCATCACCAACATCGTTCAAGGAGCTCCTTGCATAGCATAGAGGCGCTTCGCAATCAAGGTTTGTGATTTGCCGCAGAAGGTGTTGATGACCAAGTTTCAAATCTTTTCATGGCATACTACATGGATGCAAACGCAGCAGGAGCAAGCATCAGATCAACAGCAACAACCACAACAACGATGCTGATACAACGGTAACCACCGAGCTTGAACCCTGAGCTTACTGTAAAGAATACACATAAGTGCGAATATGTCTAAACGGACCGGCCCCGTGGCAGGTCATTCTGATCCCGTAGCACACATCTTGGTCAGGTTCTGTTTGACAGCAACGACGAGTACAGGCAAAATAGGAAGCACACGAACGGCAGCTGCCGTACTGATGAACAAGCAGCAGCGGCAGCAGCAGAAGTGGCAGGAGAAGCGGAGCACGGGTATTAATGTAATGCATAGAGTGAACCAAATCTTCGCGACAAAGGCAAAGCAGAGTGTGCAAAGCGGCGCTGCTGAGACGAGACCTACTGCTAATAGTCTCAAATCGAACAAGCAGAAGACGAATTGCGAGCCGTACAGTGACGACAAGACGACGCGTTGTCGTTTCTCGTGAGCAACTCGTGCATGGTCTGCCAAGTCACCCCATCCACTCTTCGCTGAAGAGGCGCGGCTGCCAGTCCTAAAGCTGCATAGGTTGTTCCAGGCTGCTGAGATCTTCGGATCTGCAAGAGTCGATGCTAGCCCTGTCTGTATATGCTTCTGAAGATTCGGAGAGATGTTGCCTGGTTATTCCAGGCATTGCAATACATACCCTCGAACCCAAGCAACGCCGAACTTTGCACAGGCTCGCTGTAGAACCTCCAGCACCACTCTGCAGCTGCGGACTCGTCGAAGCCTGCTAGGCAACTCGCTCATAGTATAGTATAGTCTAGAATAGCATAGTATCGGACAGTAGAAAATTATGTATATGTGTATATATATATACCCGCAGTATATATATATATATACACACAGTAATTATAGAGTGTATACATACATATATATATAGAGTATATAACGCATTTACAGCATGTCATGCACATGAAATACTTTTTCAGCATATGCGTATATTTAGTGTATATAGTATTTATGGCATTTAGCATAAACTATATAGTACGCATATAGCATAATTATTGCGGTGTTTTAATACAGCATAGTAGACCATACTATAGTATAGTACAGTATAATACGGCATTAGTCTATATAGTCTGCAGTAGAAAGTATATAGCAAATCGAATAAAGCACCTAGTATGAAGTGAGTAGTGTATAGTGTAGGGTGTAGAGTAGGGTAGTTTAGAGGGGAGTGCAGTCCTGCAGGGTTTAGGGTTTAGGCTTTATAGTATAGTATAGTATAGTAGAGTGGAGTATAGTATGGTCTAGTATAGTAGTGCGCTATCGCATACTGTAGTGTAACATAGGTTTGTATGCCAGTGTAACCGGTATAGTACAGTACAGTACATTATCATATCGTAACGTATGGTATAGTATATTGTAGCATGGCATAGTACAGTATAGTATTGGTCTAGTACGACATGAGTGCAGTATTAACATAGAATTAGCGTAGTATGGTAGGAGTATGAGTATCGTAGACCCTCTGGAGCCCGGGTTCGCAAAAGCTCAGAACTCGTGGTTTCTCCTGACTTCTGAACACCCTAAACTTTTCAACCTTAAACCCCCAAGACCCTAAACCCCTAAACCCGAAAACCAAATCGAGCCTCGGATCTCCGTTTGGTATCTTCAGTTGAGACGAGATCGTGCCGCTGTGCATCCTAGCATGATTCAGGCCAGCTTCCTCCAGTGCCACGCCGCGTGGCTGCTGACTTTCATGTCGAAAGTCTACAGGGTTTGTTTGTTGGGGCGTGATGCCGCGAGCCCAAGTGCCAAGCAGCAAATGCGAACGCGGCGCAGCTTTTGGCTTGTGCACTTCAGGCTGCATCAGTGGTGCGGCCTGCCCTCCTTTCGGTATCTTGACATCGCTGTTGCTTTGGTATGCTCCCCACACCCTCGAGCCTCGGGCCAATAGCAGCGTCGCCAAACCCCCAAACCCCTTAGCCCTTAAACCCAAACTGCTGGACCCGAAGAGCCCCCCTTCTTGAACCAGAACCTAACTTCGGGACGCCCCGGAAGCTCCCGGGGTGTTTCGGGGCTTACGGTTAAGGCTTTAGGGTCCAATCTTGGTGCCGAAAAGCGAGTTATAATTAGAAACTATGTCCAAAAGGGTGTGGGGTCTAATCTCGGTGTGTCGAGTAGTTGGTGATAATGACAAATTGTATCCCCAAGGGTTTAGGGTAAAGTCGCAAACACTCTAACAAAAAGAGGGGCCTGAATAATTACCAACACTATTTTAGGGTTCCTTAGTGTAACTTAGTATAATATTCGCCAAAGCCCTATTCTCATTATTCAGGCCCCTATACTCCAGTACCCCTTATAGAGCCCTGATAGAAACCCAAATAGACCCCCTTTGGAGGAACCCTTGTCTAATTATTCAGGCCCCTATATTGGTCTCCCTAGCCTGGCTCGCCGAAGCGGGGCGGCTTTTGCAAGGGGTTGGAAAGGGCAGCAGCGAGTTCGGACCTGGCTATCTGTGAGGGACTAGCATGTAGGGTTTAGGGTTTAGGGTTTCGGTTTAGGGTTTAGGGTGTAGGGTTTAGGGGTTAGGGGTTTAGGGTGTAGGGTTTAGGCTTTAGGAAATAGGGCTTAAGGTATAGGACTTAGGATTTAGCATATAGGGTTTGGGCTTGAGAACTTGGGATTGAAGAGTTGGGATTTAGGGCTTGGAGCTTTGGGTGAGGATTCCGAGTTAGTGTCTGGGGCATTACAGGCCCTGTTTCAGGGAAGCTAGGAACTGCCTTGTGGCCTGAATCACCACCTCCAAACCCGCAGGTTATCAAGTTGACATCATGAGTTCGCACTGAGCTAAGGGTTGTAGCAGAGTTGTAGCATGGTTCAGCTCTGTCGGACGTCAACCGCCGTCGCTTCGGGTCAGCACTTGTGAATTCGTCGGCGGTCGAAACTACATGTGAAGCATCATGGTTCAGAATAGCTCAAAGCCCCCTGAAGCATGCACCGGTGACGGCCTTAATACTTGGATTAGAGTTTTGGGGTATGTCATGCTTAATTCTACTAAGAACCCCAAAATAGCTACTGGTAAATCTTTAGGCCAATATTGCACGAACAGCGGCCCTTACTTTTGCCCAGACGCTCGCTGCACTGACTTGCCGCTTGGGCGAAGACGATGCTGGACAGGGGGTCGTGCATGAGCAAGCCAATTACCGAAGCACACCTTGCCGGTTCGGGCCACCGACCATTCGACGCTTTGGGATGCTTTATAGTACAATACATGATAGCATATGACAATACCGTACAGTCTAATCTAGGGATCCAGGGTTTTAGGGTGCGGGATTTACCCGAACCCTAAGCTTCTGGCAACTGAGCTCGGTGCACATCCCGCTGGAAGTAGTCCGTTCGGAAAAAGAAAGACAGCGGCACGACGAGAAAGGGCAAAAAGGGGCCCATGGCATTCAGGAACCTGGAGCCACATGGATAGTTCTCCAAATTAGGGTTCCTTTCTGGGCCCCCCAAAATAATACGGCACCCAGGACCCTAAAGGGTGCCCTAATTAGAGACTACCCACAAGTTCAAGCGGTCGAGCTGTAGGAGACTCTGAGGTTATGGGGGCAACGATTGCTTGGCTGGAGTTTGGTGGTTTGGGCTCGTCGCCATGCAAAACCCAGGTCTGTATCCACGTATCACCTAATTCTTTGTTTGGCTAACAGTGCCAACATTGGACTCATGTCGTAAGCTCTTTATACTGAGGGCAACTAGTGCAGAGGCACCCACGAAACGATGAAGTGGACTCGCCAAACCCCGCCCCGCCAATCCATTAAACCCAAAGTGCTGTGATAGACCCAGAAGCCTCTGACCATAAATCCCGAAGTACCCTCAAATCCTAAACCCCTAAACCCTAAACCCCTAAATCCTACACCCTACACCCTAAACCCTACTGCGCTAGATTGCCGAACTCTTTAAATACCAAACCTGAAGAAGTACTGCACCCCGAACCCAGACTGGTGGTAATACTTAATACAGGGGCCTTAAGAGTTAGGATAGGGGCGCCCTATGGAAGAATATTAAGGTTTAGGGATTAAGGATTAGGGTTAGGGGTTTAGGGTGTAGGTCTTAGGCTCTTCACATAAAGACATGGAGCCAGCCCAGACGTGTGAGATCGGAGCTCCTCTCGAAGTTATCCTGCTCCTTCCGTGAGGGCTCGGCGCCGTGGTCGGGGCGGGGGCTCTTGAAGGATAAGGTTCCAGACTCCGGAGCTTGAGATTTCAGGTTTATATAGGTGTTGTAGCTTCTTGTTGTCAACTAGCGGATTTTAGGACTCTAAGGGCTTAGACCCTAAGCCCTAAACCTGAAACTCTAGACCCTAATTGAACCCTAAACCCGAAGAGCTGCAAGTTTGCCACTTTCAGGGTCTTAACGGTCTGGGCAAGCCTCTTGATTCAGGCTCGCTTACTTGCACATGTGGGTTTTTTTGATAATTAGGGGTACCTTTTTTGGGGTCCTTATAATAAGGATCCTACTATTTAGGGTACTATATTAGGGTCCCCTATTTTCGGAAACTCCCATGTGCTTCGAAACACCAACTTTCCCTTTAGGGTTTACGGTTTGATACAGGGTTTGTAGTTCAGGGCACCCGGGTTTGGTGTAGAGCACCCTAGACCGCGCATCCTAATTACACAACTGTACACAGCTGCTCCTTCCATGCCCGCATGAAGACGAAGACGGCAACGACCTGATCTGTCCGAGCTGGAGCCTACATAGAAGGGTGTATAGAGATCAATGTAACGGTTCTACTTTACGAACAAACCAGCGAGTTGATTTGCGCAAACACATGTTTATACATATGCCTATGATACAAACATATTATACATAGACTTACATAGACATAGGTATGGACCCTGAGCATGAATGTAGAATATAGGTAGATGTAGATATAGATGTATAGGTAGTTGTAGATATACACAAAGTAGGACTAGTTCACACTGTGGCACGAAGAGACTGGTGAAGAGATGCAAGATGGCATGGTTCTCAATATGCAAGCATTCATTGTGCTCTGCCGAATAGCTGTCGAAGTGAGGAAAGGTTTCGGGGGAAGCGAACTCCAAGTTGAGCTCCGTGACTAGGGCTCAGTTTAAATTAGGGACGACTCCTTCCGTTGCCTAACTGTTTTGCTCACAATCCTGTGCCAGCGAGTGCTGATGGAAGCTGCGTGGCCCCGAATCCCAAGCCTGTTTCATCTTGAATCAGGGGCCCCAGACCCCAACCCTAAAGTCGCTGCCCTGTAAGACAAATCGATGCTGCGCAGCTGTTCGGATAAAGGGCTTCAAAATCTGGAGCCGAAACTTCCCCTGTGCCAACTCAGTTTGGTGGAAGCTCTAGGCAGGTCTTGTCAGATTTTGGAAAGAAAGGTCAAGATCGCAACCACCTGAAGGATCATCCGCACAAGCTACCTTCAACGGCCGTAGATGTCAGCACGATTTTCCAAGCAACATTTAAGTAGATGTTGCTTACATAGGTTTGGGTATGCGAGTAGGCGAAACTTGCTCCGCCAGGGTCTTTTCGCGCGAAAAGGCATTCCGGAGCCTCTCTTATAGGCCTTGTAGTACCCGTATAGTAGCCCGTACAGCACCCCGCATAGTGCACATAAAGAAACCTGAACCTTAAACTCAGTCCTAGGGGCAGAGGCCATTTCGGACGCCGTCTGGGCAGAGAGCTCCGCGTAGATGAAACGCCTCGGGTGCATAAGCTTCGAGTTGAAGAGCTCGAAAGCTTTCTATAGAGCCTAGGGTGAGGACACAAGGTGAAGCTACAAAGCGACAAGTTTGAGACCCCTCCATGAAAATCGAGAGCATAAGGTGGCCATTGGAGAAAGTCATGGATGCGCTGCGGTGTTGCCATGGCAGGAAGCTTTCGGCTGAAGGCGCTTCTTGAGCGTGAAGAAGATGGCGAATCAGGTTCCGGACCCGCAACATCGAGGATGAAGGAGAGTGCTTGTAGCCCCCAAGTGGCTTGGCCAAGGGTCTCGCCAGACTTCTGGTGCTCTCGTGAGCTCGGGAGTAATGTGAGCATCACGGTGAACCCGTCTGCACGTTTGTGTGCGATGAAGGCTTGGGCGGGTAGTGGACTGAAGCCTCACGACTTCCCCAGAGACTCGAATACCCCTTAATTCGGGAATATTCCTTAAATCATATTAGGGATCCTACTATAGCTTAAGGAAAATTCCTTAATTAAGGGGACTTGGAGTCTCTGGGTCTTCAGTCTCCTATACGGCTACCCAAGTGCTTTGGACCAACCGATTGGGTCCCAAAACCAGAACTCCGACCAATATCTCTGCCGCCAAGCTCAACCAAAACGTCTCCGAAGCAAACCATTGCGAACTCCTTACTTAAGCGACTACCAAATCCGCTGTTCATAACTGCTTCATCAAGCAATCTCCTTTATACATGTCTGCAGGCACGGGGCGAGAAGTAGGGCCGAATCATCTCAGGAAATGCCTCCAGCTTGTTCCTCACATTTCTCCAGGCCTTGGCCATCTGAGCTTGCACGGGAGATTGGGGCTTTCGGGGTAGCAAGGCCATAAGCGTAGCGTGATTGCTAGTGTTACGATGGGGGCCTGAATAGTTAGAGTTAGAATAACGTTTTGGGGTAGTTATTGTGACTTGGATACGGCCCAAAGCACAGGACGACCAGAGCTGAATCCATGACTGTGTACTGAGGATGCCAGAGTACTGCCCCTGATTACTTCAAGGGCGTAGGTAGCTTTTCAGGCATGTCCATGGCGGACTCCATGTCTTCCACCACGAAGAGACTATTGAACGAGTCTTGGCGGATGACAGTGTGCGATGACGAAATGAAAAGGTCTGGCATCTTCATGTTCGTACGATGTGGAGGTGCAAAAAGCCCCGGTGATACTTAGTTGGAACCTGTCCGACATGACGATCCATAATATAGCCAGAATTAGAATCGTGTTGTGGGTGTGTCGTACTATAATAAAGACCCCCAAAGACTAACAGCGGGAACTACTTGGGTTCTATACAAGATCCCCTCACGAAGTCTTGGCTTTCCCCGGCTGAAGTCATGGATGGAGAGCGTTGCCACTGAAAACTGCTCAGGACCACGGGCACGGCCATTCTTTGGCATGAAGCAGAAATCTGGGAAAAACCTGACGATGAGGTCGCGGCCATCTGGAATTCGTTCAGGCTCAGAATCACGAAAAGGATTGCAGTCCAGCAGCCAACCTTGCATGTTGAGGTTTAAGATCTTAAGGCAGCGACTTGACATTGGGGTTGCTGGGCGCCACGACCCGACCCCTGAACTTCGTAATTTTGGAGGCTGCGCGCCCTTAACCCTAACCCCTACACCCTAAAGCCTAAACCCTCAACCCCTAACACCTAGACCTAAACCCTGACCCCTACACCCATAAACCCTAAACCCTCAACCCCTAGATCCCCAACCTCACAAAGATTAATCAGACAGAGTGCTCGGATGCTCGTGGCTTCGGCTTCTCAGTGTTTAGCAGCCGCCATATTGTGTACTTGAAGTATATAATACACATACATGTATATATATATATATGTATATGTATATGTATATGTATATGTATATGTCCACATGCATACATATATCGGTATCTAGATCTAGCAATTGTACCTGCGTCCACATGCATTCATATACATGTGTAATTGTATATATATATATATATATGGATATAGAATAATAGTAATAATATTATATTTATATATGTATATATATATGCATCTGTACCTAAACCTAAATCTATATCTGTATCTATGTCCATCTATATCAATCTACGCCTTACTGTGTATCTATCCATATGTTCCTCAATCATACTATATCTGTCTACATACATCTGTCTGCCGATCTGTGTGGCGATCGACCTATCTTTATGGATGTAAACAATACACATGCACACACACACACACATATATATATATATACGTGTACATTTATGGCTGACTATCATCTGGAGTTGAGATGAGCGTATGCAGGTGTGTGTCTGTGCGTGCGCGTGCGCGTGTGTGTGTGTGTGTGCGGGTGTGTGTGTGTGTCTGTGTGTGTGTGTGTGCGTGCGTCTACGCATACTTAGGCGTTCCCAGATACTAAAACCAATCGAAGCACTGCTAATACCAGTAATAGTCGCGCCATGACGACGATGATGATGGTCTTAAGATTATGTAGTTAAGAACCATAAAGAGATACAGTAAACTATAACACTATGGGGGACCCCACAGAATAGTATCGATGATTTTTCAGGCTTCTATGTTACACTCGAAGAACCTTCGACTGGATCCCAAGCCCCGAGACCTAAACCAGCCATGGGGCATATTAGTAATGAGGACCCCCCCCCCCATAATAGTATGTGGCAAGGACCTTTACGCTTTATTTGGCCAAGGTCTCGTTCTTCACTATAATGTTTAGGGCTGAAGAGGGTCTACATTAAGGTCCCTTAATAACTCAAGATGCGCCCACCTTCCACGCATTGAAGAAACTCTCGGATTTCCATGCATTGAAAGCTGACACCAAGCTGCGATCCAACTTATTTGTCTCAATAGCACCGCAGTCTGCCATGCACGAAGCTGGGCTGCTGAAAGCTCTGGTTGAAAGCATAACTGAGAAAATCGCAGCATATGGAGGCTTCTGGAAGCTAGCGCTCCTCCCCCAGTTACAGTCACGGCATGTATCCCCTTAGTCTCATGTATGATGCCTCGTCTCTTCCAGGTCTAAAGAAAGTAAACCCCACACATGCATAAGCCCTACTTGNTACAGTCACGGCATGTATCCCCTTAGTCTCATGTATGATGCCTCGTCTCTTCCAGGTCTAAAGAAAGTAAACCCCACACATGCATAAGCCCTACTTGGAGGATCATGGGACTTAGTAAGGAAGGTTATAAATACCTAAATTGGGGCTATAAGTAGTTATAAGTAGAGTTACCCCCATTATAACCCTAGTTACTAAGTCCCATGATCTTTTTAAGTAAAGCATGTCGTTGACCTCTAGCGAAGCAGATTAACAGAAGTCCTGACTCTTGTTGCTGTTGGCCACCAACGACGACGACAACGAGGAAAGCGACGACGACGACGACATTAATGCTGCAATGGAAGAGATTCACGTACATGCATGACCGAATGTACATACATACATGCACACATACATACATTGCCAGACATTTTTNAATGCTGCAATGGAAGAGATTCACGTACATGCATGACCGAATGTACATACATACATGCACACATACATACATTGCCAGACATTTTTTCGTTCATCCTTGCACAGCGTACTCGGCAATGGCTTTACAGCACTGGCGTTTCTCAGATCTTCCTTCCTGGCTGCCTTCTGACCTCCGCTTTTGAGATGCAAAGCCATTCATCAACTCAACGACGGCAGCCTTGCGCTTGTGTCTCCATACATGCTGTCGCGCTTCACAAACCAGGTGGCCCACTTCATGCAAGACGATGGAAGAGTTCCATAAACGCCTAAAATACNTCATCAACTCAACGACGGCAGCCTTGCGCTTGTGTCTCCATACATGCTGTCGCGCTTCACAAACCAGGTGGCCCACTTCATGCAAGACGATGGAAGAGTTCCATAAACGCCTAAAATACTTCCGCTCATTTAGTATGTCCTTCAGCTGCTTCAGTTGTCCGATATCCATCACACCAAGCCCAAAATGGACCCCAGTGCCAAGTGATTTCTCTGGGAGCTGAACCAAGGAGGAACCATAACGATGACATACATCAGTCAAAATCTGCAGTCTTACAAACGCACCGGCAGAACAGCGCTCTTTCAACAGCGTATCCGACAGCTTCTGCTTGTACGGCGTAAGATGGGGAAGCGAAGGCCATGCAAGATATTGACGACGCCAAAGCTGATGCTTCCGCTGGGCTTCTTTCAGTCCCACATACCCATAGACACGATAAGGAAGCTTCTTTTGCGGGACTGGCGCTTTGGGTAAGAAACCGGCCTTTCCAAAACGGTTGGATGTGACACATAGAGCTCTACATCGGAAGGATTCTTTGACAAATCGATTGATCGCATACTGGTAGTTGTGGTCATGAACATCCGAGCGCTTCACCGACTTTGCCAACATCTTGAACATGCGGTCATCCTTTTTGGACACGTTACCCCACGGTTGGTTTGCCCGCTTTTGCTGTTGCAGCCGCCTCCGAATCTCACGCAAAACCAATATGTCTCGACTTGAACATCGGAGCATCAACTGATCGACCAACTTGCCTCGTGGAGTTCCTGCAGCTCGTGCTGCTTGGATGATTCTCCGGATTTTGGTGTATGCTTGCAAGATATCCGCCAGAACACTCAAGCGCCTTGTGGTAGTCTGTTCGCTTGATCTCGGCATGACCGCNGTTCCTGCAGCTCGTGCTGCTTGGATGATTCTCCGGATTTTGGTGTATGCTTGCAAGATATCCGCCAGAACACTCAAGCGCCTTGTGGTAGTCTGTTCGCTTGATCTCGGCATGACCGCGCTGTCAGCGTTTGTTTGAACGCAGAATATGACAACTATGAACCAATTGACATGTACTGAGATACAGCTGTTGGAGTAACAGCTTTTGCTGAAGTTAGCTTGCTTCAGGTTGTGAACATTCGTCTTTAACCTCCATCATAAATCAATTGTAGCGATTTGCTAAAATGCNTGCCCCACATGCATATGTGTGTAAGTTTGCAAGTATGTAAGCCAACTGTATGTATACACATAAAGACTAAATACATAAGTGCTACATATTGTGTGTACATATATACATATACACATACGTCCGCGCGTGTCGGAATCCGTCGCGTTATGCGCAAATAAGTGTTTCGCCACAGTGGGAGTGCATTGTCTGACTCAAAACGAGGCCTGAAACAAAAAAAGCGCTGGCTTTACAGCTAGATTNTACATATATACATATACACATACGCCCGCGCGTGTCGGAATCCGTCGCGTTATGCGCAAATAAGTGTTTCGCCACAGTGGGAGTGCATTGTCTGACTCAAAACGAGGCCTGAAACAAAACAAGCACTGGCTTTACAGCTAGATTTTTGTAAACCATAGCATGCGTGACACTTTGCGTCTTGTTTCTTCTGTGGTTGAAAGGCCACAAGCGTTTCACACAACGATGGTTTCGTGAGGCCAACGCTGACAAATATGATGTTGCATTTTGCTTCAAAGTTTGTGTTGGTCTTGTGCCTGGAACCATTGCAATGAATTGCTGAACCGCGGGTGTGCNCGCTGACAAATATGATGTTGCATTTTGCTTCAAAGTTTGTGTTGGTCTTGTGCCTGGAACCATTGCAATGAATTGCTGAACCGCGGGTGTGCAAATAAAGAGAGTTCATTGAAAGAGCTATATTCGAACAATTATGAAAACATTGGGAATTCATCTTGATCGAGACGGATTTGTGACTGGCTTCGCCAAATTTGCATCGGATCNGTGCAAATAAAGAGAGTTCATTGAAAGAGCTATATTCGAACAATTATGAAAACATTGGGAATTCATCTTGATCGAGACGGATTTGTGACTGGCTTCGCCAAATTTGCATCGGATCATCTTCGTCAGACTTGCCTATCGCAGTAAACTGCATCGGATCGACTTCGTCAGATTAGGAGGATTCATCCGAGCTACTTGAAAACGACATACTCGCATCAACATTGGGAGTTNAACTGCATCGGATCGACTTCGTCAGATTAGGAGGATTCATCCGAGCTACTTGAAAACGACATACTCGCATCAACATTGGGAGTTCATAATGATCGAGACGGATTTGTGAATGGCTTCGCTAAATTTGCATCGGATCGACTTCGTCAGATTAGGATGATTCATCCGAGCTGCTTGAAAGCGACATACTCGAATCATTACGACAACATTGGGAATTCATATTGATCGAGACGGATTTGTGAATGGCNAAGCGACATACTCGAATCATTACGACAACATTGGGAATTCATATTGATCGAGACGGATTTGTGAATGGCTTCGCCAAATTTGCATCGGATCATCTTCGTCAGACTTGCCTATCGCAGTAAACTGCATCGGATCGACTTCGTCAGATTAGGATGACTCATCCGAGCTGCTTGAAAGCGACATACTCGAATCATTACGACAACATTGGGAATTCATATTGATCGAGACGGATTTGTGAATGGCTTCGCCAAATNCGACTTCGTCAGATTAGGATGACTCATCCGAGCTGCTTGAAAGCGACATACTCGAATCATTACGACAACATTGGGAATTCATATTGATCGAGACGGATTTGTGAATGGCTTCGCCAAATCCGCATCGGATCATCCTCGTCAGATTTGCCTATCGCAGACGACTGCATCGGATCAACTTCGTCAAATTGGAAGGATTCCGT
>BGNK01003948.1:645-56858 GCA_003297005.1 Symbiodinium sp. clade A Y106
GGTAGATCTAAGGCAAGATTTTAAATCTGGCCGGACGGGTCTGGCAGGTTCGGCCTGCCAAAGATCTGCCCGTCCAGATCTATAAGCCTATCTTGATAGATCTAATTTGCCAGACCTATCTTTCTAGATTTATAAGCTTACCTTGACAGACCTAATCTATAAGGCAAGATTTTAAAATCTGGCCGGATAGGTCTGGCAGGTTAGGCCTGCCAAGATAGGCCTTTGGATCTGGCAGGACAAATCTAGAAGGTTAGGCCNAAGGCAAGATTTTAAAATCTGGCCGGATAGGTCTGGCAGGTTAGGCCTGCCAAGATAGGCCTTTGGATCTGGCAGGACAAATCTAGAAGGTTAGGCCTGACACGGAAGACTTATAGATCCGGCCGGTCAAGTCTGGCAGGTTAGATCTAGCACTATAATCTTTTAGATGCGGTCGGGCAAATTTGGCAGGTCAGATCTATCAAAACAGGTTTTTAAATCTACTCAGATAAAGCAAGTTAGGCCTAGTACGACATGATTTTAGATCTAATCGGAGAGTACAAAATAAATAAAATATGAAAGATATTTCTTTAAATATATAAAATTTTTGCGGCGGCGCAAATAATATTTTCAAAAAATTTTTTTAGAAATAATTATAGAAATAATTTCCGAAAAATTTTTTTACCCATTAATAATTAGACCCCTATACCATACTTCCTTTGAAGAATTTAAAGATATTTACATTAAATTTATACGGGTCTTCTTACACTCGAAGTATTTCTATATTAGAGATATCGATATTTCGTGTCTGCATGGGGAAATAGTAGGGAGATGCTTTATATCCAAATTACGAACCCAGACGCGACCCAAACGACCCAGACACGAACCCAGACGCGCACCAGACGCGAACCCGGACACGAACCAGACACGAACCAGACACAAACCGGACACGAACCAGGACACGAACCAACACACGAACCGGGACACGAACCGGTCGGAACGGGACACGAACCCTAACATACGTCTAATACTTAATTTCATTCAGCAAGCTCAACACTGTGGCCTCCGTCAAAAACCTCTAGAATTTTACTACCGCGAGAATTTCCCCTACAGCTACCACAATTTGGAAGCTTAAAAATCTTCGGGATTTTAGTACCGAGAGAAGAGCGCTCGCGACACTAAAATCTCCAAGATTTTTAGTCACGCGAGACAACCATGCAAGAGGCTTTCACGAAAAAATGCGGCAACAGACCAAATTATAAGGGGGCAGGGGTGCGCACAGAATCACGGACGCAACCAGCACGACACCGTTTTATTAGAGAACTCTTCCTAAAAGTTAGTATATCGAAAATTCAATATCCTATGTTGTGGATTTAATGTATGGATGAAATTAAAATAAAACAGATTCTAGTTCATTTCCATATATTAGTCTAGTATATAGGACGTTGAGTTTTGGGTTTATCAGTTTTCCGAAACGATATTAATAATACTGGTCTATGATTAGCTACTGGTAGCACATATATGTATATTATCGATGAATATCATCTATAATGAATAATCTACGTTATTGAAGACCAGCAGAATCAAGCAAGTATACCATTGACCAAACCGGTTGGGTTTGGGATCTTCGGTTGTTTCTTCAAAGCTGCCGGAACCTGTTGGCATCTCGAAATACGTGCATCGCCCAAAATACGTGCATCGCCCAGCCAGCAGGCTCGGATCTTGAAGCACACTCGACAAAGTATCCGGCGGGAGCAACGCTGTACAGAGCCAACCCAGACCTACCTTCAGAGGTCGCAGAGATGGCTTCGACACAGAAACGGCTCAAGGCGCTGTGGCCTTGACTCCAGCTTCCACACTTTACGATTGGGGTCCACGTCTTCCCAATGCTCACACTAGTTCTGCGTCCCTGCTTGTCTTCGGGTCAAAGACGTACATCTGCTGCCAAGCCATCTCTCCGTGATGCCCATACCTTACCAAATGAAAGCATGACGAGCAGCAGCTGCATCTGGAGACTGCTTTTCGACATTGATGCAGCCCAGGTGCGTGGCATTGGACGTCTTCACCGTTCCCAATACGAAGCCTTTCTTTTCTCAGCTTCAGCATGGCATGTACTTGCCATCAGTGATACTATCATTCTCGATGAGCCGCTGCTGCTGCTCTTGTTGTTGTTGCTTTTGCTAATGCTGCTACAAGTGGTGCTGTTGCTGCTTGTGTCGTTGTCTGGTTGTGCTTGGTGTTGGGTGGTTGTGGTTGCGGTTGTGGTTGTTCTGATGGTTGTTGTTGTTGTTGGTGGTGGTGGTGGTGGTTTGGTTAGTGACTGTTAGTGTTGTTGGTGTTGATGATGATGGTGATGATGCTGCTGCTGCTTCTGCTGCTGTTGTTGCAGGTTGTTGCTTCTGCTGCTTTCGTTGTTGCTGTTGCTGTTGATGGTGGAGTCGCTGCAGAGATCTGTCCCACTTCACACTTTTGCTGGCCTTCGACGCTCGGAGGGGGCTGCAGACCAAACTCCTCGCTGCCCCACAGACACGGCGGTTGGAAGATGTAGCCCGGCCTCCCAGCAGAAAGTTTTCGGCCGTTGAGATATGTTTCAGGAAGTATGAATCCTGTGACGTTCACTTTCTACGGCGCTGCTTGGTGGCTCCACGACAACCATTCTGAGACACGAACTCAGCGAAGGGATCGCCAGAAGAGTTGCCGTAGACAGGCCGCTCCATGCAAAGGAGCTCTCCAGTGGTTTGGTCGCAGACCTCTTCTACATGCGCACAGACAAGTCGACGCAGCCAGTCCAGCGAACATGCATGTGCCCCCTGCGACGTATGCAGCCCAAATTCCAAAGCCAGCTACATCCTGTCATCCTGTGTCGTGGCGCCGAACCACTAAACATCCCCATCCCAAGCTCAAGACGGTGGACCTTCGTCCCCTTGGAGCAGCGGTACATCGCCATGGAGAGACAGGTCGGCGCATGGCAGTGGAAGTGGGCAGCTGACAGCGCACCCTCGCCAGTGAAAGTGCCCTTGATGGTGTGAATCCTGCAGTGGTGGAGGAAGCAAAGGATCGGAACAGGCATGCACCATCAACATTGCCAGCTAAAGGGCACGAGTGGACTAAGGTAGACCACTTTGGGATGAGGTCAGCATTATTCCTGGTGGGTGTACGAGTGGACGACTTAGTCACCATGTTTACTTTGTATAGTCTTGGCTCTGATTTGCAGCTAGCGTCCAGCTCCCATCGCTTTCGCGGGAGCAGCCCATCACGCCTTCTGAGCACTTGGGCACGTCGTACTCGACGGGCGAGGCAATTCCCCATGTTACCTTGTACATGTCATAGATTGTGTAATATCGGGATGACATGACAAGTCCTGTCCCTACCTCACTCTCACTCTCGCTCTCTCTCTGTCTCTCTCTGTCGCTCTCTCTCGGTCTGTCTCTCGAAGTCTCCCTCGTTGTGTCATGCTCCCGTCCCTCTCATGAAAATGAGAAGTCACCTGAGTCACCTGTGCCCGCCAACAGAAGCTATTTGCCCAGAGCGGTATGCAGGCGAGAGTCCCGCCGCAAGACTGTATGATAAGATGTGTTGTACTCCTCGACCCAGAAGCGGAACTTCAGGGTGTATTCAAGCGGCCGATCTGGCCATGGAATGGGTTGATCGGCATCCAGGAGGGACCACATGTGGTGGCATGCCAGCTGGCCACCCGAGTAGTTGCGAAGGTCACAAGTGGGATTCCTTGTTCATGTAATATTATGCTCAGGGTGATGTGTTGACAGAAACCGGTCGGTTCCTTGCATGAACGGTTCAACTTGACTGTTTAGAAAGGGCATTCTGCTACAGGCTGTCCGAGAGACCGCATGGCCAAGAGGTCACTCCTGGCCAGGCGCGTACCATCAGGAAAGCTACCGTCCTGAACTTAGAGACCTAGAGCTTGAACGCTAGCTAATCCTAAACTGGACATACTGTACCAAGCCTCCAAGCAAAGAGGAAACAACGGCTACGCCTAAGCTACCAGCTACGTGAAGTTGACTTATGACATGCCGATTCGGCAATTGCCAAATTTCAGTCACACTACCTACTCCTCGGCAGCATCACCGTCGTGTCAACTTCAACTGCTGGTATCACGCAGTACTAGCATGACTCGGTCCCCGCGCTCCGTGCACAACGCGAGATCTTGTGAGATGCATGGCTTGCTTGCGGAGCTGAAGCCATGTTTCCAATCTTCAATTCAAACTCCAGAAGACACTCTTAGTCTTCCTATGACCGCATTCGCCTCAGAAGCCTAAACCCAGCAAGGTTCCACATGATGACTCCAAGATGCTTCAATGCAGCTGCAGTTCCCTGAATCCCACACCCTGGGTGCCAGGTCGGCCTGGGTTGTTCGGGGCAATGATTGTTGAAGCCCACGCTCCCAGAGCCCTGGTCCTGGCAGATGGAAGATTGACGACCATTCAGGCGGCGGGGCTCTCCTTATAGCAATGTCCATATAAACCATGTTAGATGGGTACACTGGTGTACTTGTAGACATATTTACTTGCTTCATGCACTTCGAATTCTTCATATGGTGTGAACCTGCCCATAAATGCACGTAGGGCGGCAGGTTGATAGGTCGGTAGGTACGTAGGTCGGTGGGTCAGTCGGTCGGGCCGTCGGCAGGCAGGGAAAAGTCAAGCAACTGAACACGTGGGCACAGGCACAGTGGTGTACGTACACAGACGCACAGCGGCAGGCCACATGAATAGCGCAAACGGTCTTGGGGCGTGTGCACGGCGGACAGCAGTGCAGCAGGCCACATAAATAAAATGACAAGGATGTAGCGCGAGAAGCAACAGGATAGTGTCTGTTCGGCTCTCGCATTAAGCGATTTTAGGTTTTTCAAGCTTGAGACGGGCTAGAACATGTTGTGGTTTGGT
Organism: Symbiodinium sp. clade A Y106; assembly: GCA_003297005.1. NCBI lineage: Eukaryota > Dinophyceae > Suessiales > Symbiodiniaceae > Symbiodinium > Symbiodinium sp. clade A. Next base: position 5,526 of record BGNK01003948.1, read on the forward strand.
TGAACCCTCGGAAATTCTTTAAAGGGAAGAAGACAAGGGTTTGCCGGCACGTAAGAGCAACACAGCATCAGTGCGCAGACCTCTGGTTGGCCGGAGGGCTGGTACTCCAAAGAGCCTCTGCCTTGACCAAACCTGGAAGGGCATTTCGTCCTTTGTGTTTCAAGGGTCCCTAACATCAATTAGTTAATATCTGCAAGAGGGGATCCAAAGGCATCGCATCGCGACCTACCTTTGGGGATTCGGAAAAAAGTCTCCCCGCGATGTAGAGTATAAGGGTGGCTTAGGCCACGGGAAACAAAGAGACTAGAAGAGAGTGGATTTAAGACCTTCGGGTTGAGGCTTTGTTTTGGGCTTCAGGTCAAGGAAGGACCTACTTGTACGAACGAGTTTGAAGGCTCCAATCACGGGTTGATGTATACTTAGCGGGTTGGGTGCGCAGGTGGAACGGGGGAAACCCAAAACTTATAAACCCTAAACCCTAAGGGATTCTGCACAGCTTCGGCTCGTGGGGAATTTCGAGGTTCGGGTCAACGACGCCGGCTTTGGGGTTCGGGGCCTCGAGCTGGTTATACTATAGGGGCCTTAATGCTTAGGGATTTGGGGCCCATTATAGTATAATTTGCTTCTGTTTTGGAAGCGCTTGGAGACTGCAAATGGAGTTGCTCTGCGTGATTGGGGAATGCTACATCACATGAGCCAGTCTTACATGCACCGAATCACTGTCGATGACACGAATACGCTATCATGGGCTCTTTAAAAGCAGTCGAAGTTGTTGTCAAGGAAGAAAGGAACAGGTCTTTCGAACTGAACCGAAGAGCGGAATGGGCTTTCCTCTGCAGATGCAAGCGCCATTCACATCCACCGGAAGGAAGGTCAGCTGACCAGCAGTGCGCTGACTGTGATATGACAGATTTGGAGTGTTGCCAACCGCACTGATGAAATTCAGCTCGCCACTCCCATCCTTGGCTCAACTGATCATGGAAAGTATGCGCAGCACTGTTTGATGGCCTGCTTGCGACAGTAGCTTCGCAAGCAGATGCGTTCAGATGCCATGCCAGGAACGCCAAGCTTCCGTGAAGGGGGTAAAGGTGTAGTAATCCGAGGAAGCTCCCCTCAAGGGTCGCGTCAGCGTCACGGACCTGAGGTCTCCTTGGACCTTCGTCTCCTCAATGGAAACGGATGGCTTCAGCAGCCGGCCGGCCTCGTGATGTCCCAGCTTCCGCTCCGTGACAGCGCCCGACCCATCAACGATGAGTGCCCAGGGCGAGTCAGCCATGGCCACCGCGTTGAAGCCTAGGCCGCATGCAGAGTCTACGATTCGACCCAAAGCAGGGTATGGTAGACACACGGACGGTGGTTTAAGAACAGACGAAACTTGTCTGGGGCAATGCGGCAACCAAGATGCCAACCCCAAACCAAACGGACGCAGGGCCTGCCAGAGAGATGCGCGCTTGCTGTAGGGTCAGGTCCAGTGACACCGACACATTCACCAGAGGGCTGCTCGCTCCAACAAACTTCCTGGCATGGGTTGCACCTTGGGCTCAGACATGCTCAGACATTCTTGGAGCATCGGCAGGTACGAATGGATAGCCTCTGCTTGCGGCTGTGTTGCAGGCACCGTCGGCTGTCCCGCGGAGACGGGGGTCCTGAGTCAACGAAAAGATGCATCAGCTTTCTGACAGATGCCACAGCAGAAGCAACGTCCTGGTGCAAATTCAGCGTGGAGCGTCCAGTGTGATTCGCCTCTCAGGTGTCAGTCTTCAGAGCCTCCTCGGCTCTTCCTCTCCTGGGCTCCCCCCCTGCGCCTTGAAGTGGACACGGACCAGGTCCATCTCGCGGCTGTCCGCCATGGCAGTGCACCCTGTAGAGCCAGCCGGAGCCGGATCCAGCACGAAGCGCCGCTGCTGCCCAAAAAGAGCCGACCGAGCAAGGGCCAGGCACTCGTCGCCTGTCGCCACACTCGTTTTGCAAACTAGCTTCGATTCGCACCCGATTTGAAACCCGAACCATCACAAAAAGGAAAACACAACAACACACGTTCACCGCTTTCGACAGCAGAAATTGAAAGCGCTTCGCGCTGCAGTATCTTCTCACAGCAGCAAACAGTCCCATGCCTATTGCACCGACGAGACATTTGATTTGTGGCCGACCTCCCAGCCCAAAGCCACCCCTCCAGAAGTGAAGCTCCACTCCCAGAATAGAAGAACGGCCCTGAGGAAGTCAGCCTGACTCTGGCGGGCTCGAGCAGGGCCCCCCCTGCAAGCGGACGATCGCCTCCCCCAGCACCTGAGAGGTGCGAGGAGCTCCTCCGAGTTTAGGGAATCCAAAGCCCAAGAATGGGGGGTGCTGTTTCGGTGTTTGAACTTTGAAGCGAGCGAACTCTCATGGAGGTGAAGGAAGCTGGGAAAGATGAGGGAAACCACGGCAGGGACATTACGGGAGGCTTGTTGATTGCTCGGGATGCCGGAGAAGGCCCTCTTCCCCCCAAAGAGCGCCAAGATCTTGAAAGATGCAAGGTTAAGAACAGAACGAACTGATAAATTTCTATTTCTGCCAACGTACAGGGTTTCGTATTTTTTAATACCGGCACACGCGATATACGCCAGTGGGCCGAGGACCCACAGCCGATGCTGTCGTGACCACCGCAGTTTGGAACACTGAGCGCATTACAGTAATGTTCCCGCAACATACTGTGAACAGCAAGTCGGGCATCATGAGAATCTGAAACCTTTGCAAAAACCCTACACCTTAAACACAACTCCCATCGGGGCAAGGAGCGTGCTTCTGAAGGCGAGTTGTCACAGGACACTCCAGCAACCTAAGCTCCAAACAATGCATGCGGCTTCGGGGTGTTGGACAGGAACCTCACAAGACAGCTCTGAACGGCTCTTTGTCAGTCCAAATAGATGCCGATGATGAGGATGATGGTCAGCATGAGCATCATCATGATAAGGACCAACTACTAACTACAAGAATGATTCTGGTCGTGGTACTCATAATCCAAACAACATGGCTACAACCGCTGCTGAGGCTGCGACGACGACTACGACGACAAGTACGACTGCGACTGCGACTACTGCCGCTGCTGCTGCTAGAACTACCACTACTACCACTACCACCACCATCACCGCTACTGCTAGAGCTACTGCTACGGCTACTGCTCCTGCTACCACTGCAACAATGACTGCATGATTGCCAATCTTTCCGAAGAGGTTCTGTCCTATTTGGGAGTTTCCGAAAATAGGGCGTCCTAATATAGTGCCCTAAATAGTAGGATCCTTACTATAAGGACTCCAAAATAAGGTACCCCTATTTTCGAAAAAAGAACCTTTTCTACTCGTGCATCTACCAGGCCAGGAGGCCCGGAATAGAGGGCATCGGCTCCGGAGGTTGGTGCCTGGGAGCTCCTTTGTAAAATGAAAAAACGGCGGTGCTCTTTTTGGGGGGGACTCATGAAGGGTTCTTTGTTTTTTATTCGTTATTCATGAAGGGTTCTGAGTTCTCAGGTTTCTCATGTCTTTTGTTCTTATGGTTTAGTGGGGATGTTTAGGTGCTTATGCAAGTTTCGGGGCTCTCCAGGGCCTTAATTGAAGAATCCGCCAAGGCTGGAAAAGACTTACGGAGTTACTACGGGCCGGGGGCCAATTTGGAAGGGTCCTGGGCACAGGTCCCGGCACGAAGCGTGTCGGGTGAGAGATGTTCATCTTGTCCCTGTTCCACGTGTCAATCTGCATCGGCGTAATCTGGATCTGAGTCGGAGACTCAACTACCTGGTACGTTTCTGAGATGTTCTAAGCCGGGGTCCGTTTTGTGTCAAATCCCGTTTTGCAATGAGCTCCAAGCCAGAACCCACCCCGCCTGCACGAAGCCAGGTGCGTAGCCATGGAAGCTTTTGCGATACTCGCCGCCATTGGCACCGCCAATGCTCTGGCTTGCAGGAAGTATACCGGGCTCCTTCTCCCGCACAACCCACTCATGCTGCCCTGGCTTCCATGCAGAGCCTGCTCCATGCCCGTGCTTTTCAGGAATGCGCGGGTCTCCAGGACCCCGGATCAATGCGTGCTCGAAGGCGGCACGTTTTCCTATGATGGTGCTCTCGAAGTGGTGGTTGTAAGCCACGGAAATGGGCACAGAGACATCCCCGGCTTGGGTTCTCCGCACCTGGTCCACCTCGAAACCTACGATGGCCATGCCTTTGCCGTCAAATCGCTGGACGATCTCTTTCGGCAGATCCACTGGCGGGAGTGCCTTCCAGAAGACTTGGGAGTATAAGCTTCGGATCGTCGGACTGTAGACATCAAAAAAGGTTGGCTTTCCGGGGTAGTTGCTGAACTGGGCTGGAAATCGCTTCTGCGTCTCCTTGCCGCCTGGAGTTTGAGACAGCACCTCGACGCAAGAAAACTCACGAGAAAGCCGTGCGCTTGCTTCTGCTTACATCTACACAGTACTTGTATGGATCTGTTCAGGAGCTTCAATGGACAAGCCCTCATCCCCCATGCATTGCACCACGAAGAATCACAGTATTCCCCCATGAGGCTGGCACATAGTCACCTGAGAGTCGGGCATGAAGCGTACGGCTGAGCTGCTTGGGATGCATCGAAGCGTGGACTCGCATGATGTCTTTCGAATCCTAAAGATTCTTAACCCCTCATCTCCCCCTGCGGCTGAACATGCCTTGTCCAACAACTTACTTGGAGCCGTGTCACCATTGAGGTTGCCAGAGTCAGTCGCTTCAGATGCCAGCGCCCCGGCGAGGAGCATCAGGACTCGGATCATCTTGCAGGCACCCTCCCAGCCCCCCAGTCCACCGCAACTGACCTGTATGCTCCTATGGGTCTCCAAAGCCGCTCCCAACCTCGAGCCCGACGGCTGTGGCAGAAAGACGACATATATCTGAGTGACATGGCAGAGTGCAACAGCTGCTCGACGCTCCAGGGCCAACGAAGTTCTGAAGGTTCGCTTCACTCCGTGCTACAATTATCTTTGAGGCTGGAAGGAGTGGTGTCGACAATCCCGTCAATTGCTACAAGCTTGGAAGGTGTTCAGAAGGTGTAGGCGTACAGCTACTCGGACCTGAAGTACAACAAATGTGGCAGCATGTGCCCATGCCTTCTGACCGACTTCTCGACAAAGTCTAGTGAGTTACTGTTTATGCTACAGTTACAGTCATGGTGACGGCACCTCTCAGCACAGGTGCTAAATGACAAACACCTTGAACTCGTAATGTAATCCGCTAGCATCATTTGACTATCTTGCCCTGATCTCAAGAACTTCAAGAAGAAATCGGTGGTTGAACTGGCAAGCTCGGCTCGCTTTTCTCATCGCCCTCTTCTGCGAAGTAGTTGCGACGGAAGGCCTACAGCAACCGATCACTTCGAAACCCAAATCCAGGCACTCAATCCCTCTGAACCACCCAAATCTGTACTCCACCCCGACGTCCTCGAGCCTCCGTTAAAGGCCTCGCAGCCACGAAGAGGTTTCGGGCTCCAGCGCTTCGGCCGAGGCTTCGCTTAGAAGCCCAGGGAAATGTACGGAGACGGCCAGAAAAGGGCCATGAACTAAACCGAAAAACATCTAAACCCGATTGTTCAATATGTTTACAAGGAAAGAGTCCTGAAAGTACATTGTATTTAGGATGGAAAGTTTAATATGAAAATGGGGAATACTGATGTGCAAGGCTGATCAGTCTTGAGGCTCTTATCGCCAGCCCCCTTTGCCTCTGGCCAAAACGCTGGAGAACTGAAGGCACCTCTACTCAAACGGTCGTGGGGATAAACGCCTCCCGAACGTCTGAGCATAGAGCCTGTCCGGACGGGGGTTAGGGGCTTCTAAATATTGGTGTGTGTTGTACGGGGCTGATGTCAGCACGCTAGGCAGATGTGCAGGTCTGGGAAGCATGTCTCAGAAGCAGGGATGCAGAAGCTGTGACACACTTTCATCGAGGGCTTCACATCCGTCAGTCTAAGTTGTGATTCTTGGCTATAGGCACTAGTCACTAGCACGACAAGGCTACCGCGACGCTACTCCTCGTTGACGATGAAATACAGTTCTGACAAAGACACGGTCTACCAGGAAGTTGAAACATCAAACGAGTCAACATCTCAGGTTCCCGACGATTCTATCCCAAAGTAGAGGGGTACCCTCTTTGGGGGTCCTCCGTCTAACTCTCAAACTGCGGGATCCGAGCCTCAGGATCTTCATGCACAGGACAAAGCGGTCACGGTCTGTGGGGTGGCCCTGGCAAGAGCTCGCAACAAAGGGCGCAAGACTGCGAAGTAGTGTTGAAGCTCTCCTGGAGCAATACATCAAGAGCCTTTGCAGTTTGTGACCCAGGTTACTGCCTCTCAGTTGTTTCCACTTTGCACTTCACCGCCCAGAAGGGTCAGTAATTGTCTGTGATACCTCTTCTCTAGGCTGCAAACTTATCTAAGCGCCAAATCAGCGGCATGGAAATGGCTGGCTGGACGGTATGCATAGTCAAAGCGTAGATGGATCCTGAGACAAGCTTTGATTGAGCCACCTTCATGTTCCATTCACAGGTCCTACGTCCCAGACCGCGTGCTTGGCCTCCAAAAGGAAGAGGCTAGGTTCGTCGTTCACAAAATCGAGGACGACCAGCCTGGAAAGGAAGCATGGTCTGTCTTGCCACCCTGATTATCTGGGCTGGTATTCTGGTAGGCCTGCTGCGCAGGGTTGGCATCCAAAACTAAAAACTAGGGACACTGGAACAGGTTGTACCAGGCTTCAGGGAGCAGAGGTTGCTTCAAGCATATGTATTGATGTACATACATGCATGCATGCATGCATGCCTGCATGCATACATGCATACATACACTTTTTGCTTGTACACAGGAACGATCACGGGGACGGCATGACTAATGTTTCAAGCTCTTCTGTGAACACGCCGGAGCGACTGAAAGCTCGAGGCGCGCCACTGACTTCTGCAAAGACTGCTCTGAGAGCCCTAAGGCCCTCAGCTAGCTGGTTTTTTCTGATATTTGGGATCTAGGGTTTAGGGTGCAACCGATGTGACATGTTTCTGCAAAGCTAAGGCAAGCTTGCTTTGGGTACCGTATCACCTTCTGCAGAGTAGCCGTTCCGATAGTCTCAGAAGCTGTCTTCACTGTTTCAAGTCTTGGATATGCCACTTCCTAGAGTAGAGAGTGCATTTCAACATCGGCTTTTGAAGCCACCTTATATAGGGTGGACTCACAGGGACTATACTATGGTGGAACACGCAACATTTAACATCACCCTCTCATTGTACCTGCAAGCCCAACTAAGACTTGCTCCCATCAACGCCTCTGCATGTCTTCTGGCGCCAGACCCTGCGCACAGGACATGGGGTTCGGCTTTGGTACGGGCGATTGAACCTTTTCCCTCCAAGACTGGGTTTGTGTGTGGAAGGAAAGGGGGTCCTTCTTCTGTTTCCTTGCTCTCTCTGTAGGGGTGCGTTCACGATGCAAGCCTCGTGGCACCAATCCCTGCTTTCAGAAAGGGCATGTAGCCTTGCAGTTGCAATCAACTGGCCGGATTGCCAACGGGTGCCTTCGATGCGTACCTTTCTGAACTGATTTTGCTTCTGCAGTAGTAGGAACGTCCTCAATCGCCAGCATGCCGACCGTCTGCGAAAGTACGAGAACCCGATGTGGCAAGAACCTCAAGTACATTGTCCTGAACCGCTGCTGAAACCTTTGACTGTTCCTGTTACAGCTGCTGCCATCTTTGCTGTTGCTGGCCTTGCCGTTGCTAGTTATCAAGATGATGATTGCCCACATCTCTTCCAAACTCCCAATCCGTCCCGTGGCCTTGGGAAGCGCGGAGTCACTTGATGCTCCTTCGGAGACCTCCTGGCTCCAGGCAGCATGAGTGCATTCGAAGCCGAGGCCGAGAGAAGTGGCGGCATCTTTAGAGCAGGGCCTGAGATGGCCTCAGTACGGGCTCTTCTTTGGGATTTTGCATAATGAAGTTCCACCCGTGGTTTCTGTGAAGCCTGCGATGCCTTTTTTTCTGACACTCCCTAGTGCGTGGCTTCAGGGATGAAAGTCTTCGCAAGCTTAAGCCCTTCATAAACACCAACTAATTTCCAGTGTAAACCCTGACTCTAAACTCGAAACTGACATGGCTGAAGAAAGCCAGGCCTTGACATTCTCTAGGCGAATATTCGCCAAGAGTGTCTCTGGAGTCTGCGTGCGTTTCACGAAGAGCCTTAGCCAAAGCAGTGATGCTCAAGACTGCTTGCATCTCACAGACGCGACAGCAGGCCAAAGATTGCCGGCATCCCACAAGTACGCATCCTCCCACATCCCGTTCAGTTGATCACCCCTGCGGGAGTTCTCATGGGGACGAGCGCAGCAAAAATCTCATTCAACAAAATGTCAACCGCTGTCGCGAATTGAGGTCCAAAACCGATAGGAAGATAACAAGCCGCAACTATGACGACATGTATGTAATGAAGTGTAGTTCCACGGAGCAGATCATGTCCGAAGGACGCAAATCCTGAAGTCATCGTTCACCCTGTCGCAAAGATCTGAACGATTCATGCTCGCTAATTCAATGTTCCAAAATTTCCCTAAAGCATGTGCCCCAATCTGGCCTTCGCATCTGCGGATCGATGAAATAGGCAGCAGGAATTTTGTCGCCTGCGACAGGGCGGCAGGGGAGAGGCTCGAAGACAGGGGCCACGTTCCGTCATAATCCCGTTCGAAGTATACCATCACGTACCCCGATGCCCTTTTCCAGTCATCAAAGCCTCTTAGTAGGTGGTTCAGTGTCCGCCTTGGGCTCCTGAAGAGCCCGAATCCGGAAACGAGCCACGGAGACTGTATGTCGCTCTCTAAATTCTCTCTTTCTCTCTGACTCTGACTCTGACTGCCTCTCTCTCTCTCTCCCGTTGTTGTGCATGTTGTTGCGGTTGTGCTTGTTGTTGGTGTTGTTGTTGATGTTGCTGCTGGTGCGGTTGCGGTTGCGGTTGTTATTGTTGCTGCTGCTGGTGTTGTTGTCATTGTCGTTGACGTTGTCGTTGGCGATGTCGCTGTGGTTGTTGGTGTTGCTGTGGGTGTTGGTGTTGGTGGTGGTGTTGTTGTTGTCGTCGTTGTCGTTGTCGATTCTTGATCTGTGTATGTACCGTATACCGGTCCAGTGGGTGAGTTTGTGCATGTGTGTATATATATATATATATATACATACATGTACATACATGCCGAGTCCATTTGAACAGCAATCCCTCCTCGAAACCTGCAAATTGGTTCATCGCCACTCACGGTTCTCCACGAAACGTGTGCAGTGATGTAGGGAGCAGGAGTTTCGGGGCTTCAGTTCGAGATACTGGCTATGCAAAAACTCATTGAATCCGTCATGCAGCACCGCGACTTCCTGACAAACCAAGCACCCACAGCGGAACATCAACCGGCATCGCATTCAAGATCAAAATGTTCGTCCACATTTGGGCTGCGCAGTCAGTGCGATCCTCGAATCGCAAGCGTTTCAGCCAGATTGACTATGTCGATCAGTATCCAGCTACAGAGCGCTGTAGAAGTCCGAAAGCTGAATCTCCGATTCCAAATCCAATCTGGAAGCATTGAAGATATAACCCTTTCACACAAAACCTCCGAGCCTGCTTCTGCTTCTGCTTCAGCGCTGAGGAGTGTGCAGGGAGACCCCCGGATGGCACACTTCGCGAAGTCCTGCAGGGCTATGTATTTAATTAGGGTTGGCTCATCTAACACAACCAGCAGTAGTGCAGTGGTGGCAGCAGTAGCAGTAGAAGAAGAAGAAGTAGTGGAAGTAGAAGTAGTAGAACTAGAAGTAACAGTAGTGGTGCTGGTAGTGGTAGTGGTGCCGGTGGTAGCAGTAGTAGTAGTAGTAGTAGTAGCAGGAGTAGTAGTAGCAGCAGGAGGAGTAGTAGTAGTAGTAGGAGTAGGAGTAGGAGTAGGAGTAGTAGGAGTAGTAGGAGTAGTAGGAGCAGCAGGAGTAGTAGCAGTAGTAGGAGTACTGCTACTGCTGCTACTGCTACTACTACTACTACTACTCCTGCTACTACTACAGCACCACCGCCACCGCCACCGCCACCACCACGACCACCACCACCACCAAAACCAACACTACCAGCATAGCAACACCTAATGCCCAGCATAGCAACACCTAATGCTAGTCTAGTGTACATCACTATCCAAATTTTCGTCGGCGCCAGGTTGAGACTTTCGGTTCAATGCTCATGTTTAGCATTTGCCATCACTAGATTTAGATGCAAGCTGCTGTTCTTGCAGTTCGCTTGTGCCCTAAAGCCCTAAACCCGAAACTCTAAATACCCTAAGCTCTAAGCCGTACTGCCTCAAGCGGTCGGCTGGGGTTGGAATCGGAGGTCATGCGTTCCTCGTGACCCCCTTTTCAGAAATGGGTCCTTCTGGAAAACAAGAGGCACATTCACTGGAAGCCTGCGCCCATATGAGGGCATCTTCAATGCGCACATCCAAGTGTTGCACGAAGACAAGCTTGACTGGTTTGGATGCATATCGTGTGTTCTGGGGTTTAAAGACTTGCAGCCGCCTAGGACTCTTGGTTGAACTGCTCACGTTGGGGCGACTGCAAGTGTTGAAGAAGCGTCCTTCACGAATTCCAGCAGGCGCGCTTTCTCTGGAGTTCCCGCCTCATCAAAACAAACCACAGCATGGTCCACTTCGAGTGCTCTTGGGGGGCAGTTATCGCTAAGGGTCGATAGCAGTCTTCATAAACGTCTTTGTGCTAGCTCGCTTGCACGCAACTCCAGTTGAGACGGAACCGATTTTACTGGGCGTATTTGTCGAGGGTTTGGCCGAATGGCAAAACACACGGCTTGCGGTCACCACTGTTACAACCACTTGATTCAGGGTTCCCTCTGAATCGAGTTCACAACTCTGCGAAAAAAATACCCTTGAGGACATAGGCTTGATTTAGGGGTTCTGCAAGTAACCCCTTCTAAGGTCCTGACTAGGGCTAGGGTCTGCAGTGCAAAGTCCCCAAAAGTTAACTTGTAAATGGAAGTTCTCTTACAGAGGCCGTCAAGGGGGCTTTAACAGGTACCACAACAGCAAAGTGCCACCTGGTTTATGTCCGGGGTTGCCGACATGTAGACTCAGACCCGGGCATGTGGCCTTCGATCGAGGAGGGCAGGCTTGGATTCTTTGCCCTGAGGGAGTGATGACTGACCGGTCACAAGAGTAACAGCAAAAGAAGTCAATCATAGCAAGCGAAACTAGCAATGACAGTAATGGGAAAGTTGACAGAGACACTAGCAGTTGCGCAATTCTTGCGGCGAAAACGATACGGTTGGCAGTCGGGAAAACCATACTCGCACAACAGCATCGTTAGCTATCGTAATGGTCTATCACCATAGAATCTGCACTGAACATCGAAGTCATGATGCTCATGCTGGTGCTTGCAACCAGAATGGTGACAGGGTTGAACATCACAAAACTTGAAAAGAGCCAACGCAATTTACAATCGCAAACACCATGATGACTCATGACAATTTACGATACTGGCAAGGTCCTTCGCTGCTCCGCTGGCCGCAACAAAGCTTTCCTCGTTTTTGTCCACGGAATCGCACCTGCAAGCCGCTTGCAGATCGCGCAGCTGTGCAAGGGCTGTGGGACTTCCACAGCGCCGGAGACCGATCCGCCGCTTAATGCCACAAATTTCGGCTCCTGCTGCAACTGCCGCAACACTACTACTTGAACAGCGGCGGAAGTATCAAGGACAACGCCATCAAAATCGTGGTGCTGATGTCAGCATATCAGGCCCGAGGAGCCCAGGTAGGCAGCACTCTGGGAAGTTCTGCATCTTCCCGCTCGCCCATGCAAACTGCGACGGTTTCGGTCGTGGGGAGGGATCAATCCACTAGTCCTCGAAAATGAGTCAGCGCATTCGCAGATCGGAGCAAGCCCCAAATGATTTAGTTCCGATTTAGCCGTTTGTGCTCGCTAGAATATCAATGCACTTGATGCTGTCTTTCATGCGAAGCAGCTGGGTGGGTAAGAAATCATGTGGCCGGGATTCCTGCAGAGTTTTGATGTGAGGGGCCGTGTGTAAGGAATCGCTCGGCCAAGAAGGATTCGCCTTTGAGCCAGTTGTGGCATGTCTCTTGGAGTTCAGGGCTTTGGGGCTTTATCCCTCAAGCTGACAGACTTCAGGGTGTGGCTATTACCCATTCGTGATCCGCCTTTAGGGAGGTATGGACACCCCATCTCACAGCCTCACCGAAAGATGCGTATCTCGGGCTGAGACGGCCAACTTTGCGTTTGTAAGGAGCGGCCTTCGAAAGGTCGAGTGACATAGCCTGTACAGAAACTACCAGATGTCTGGGAGGCATCTCGACACACACCGGAAGAGTCGGCTTCTTCCCCTCCTTCGACGTCCTTAAAACACTACAAAAAAGCCCCAAATCCAAACCTAGAGCATGCCATCCCATTGCATCCAGAGGTAGACAATAGAAAAATGCATATCGAAAGCTGCAGCTTCTCAGCCTCGGTGCATCAGTCTACATGGAGCAGTGCTGAGCATCCTCTCTGCTTTCGCCATCCTCTTGTACAACATAGTGTCATATGGTATAACATGGCGTATAGTATAATGTGCTGTAAAAGGTCTCTGGTTACACGTCTCGGCCTATTTAATGTCTTGAACGGCCAAGTCATACTCTGCTGTGTACGTGATTCCAAGGTGACTCGTACTGTTGTGGAGGAAATGGACTTGGCGTCTCTCAGACGTGTTGTAGTCTGTTGTGGAGGACATGGACTTGGCGTCTCTCAGACGTGTTGTAGTATAACACTATGTATCATAACATGATGCAATTTATAATGCAGTGCAGCAGTACAACAACAACACAGCGTAATATATTATACTATACTGTACTAGAGCACACGATACTCTAGTATACTTAAGATATACTACAATACAATATGACAATGCAATAAGAAAAAGAAAGATACTATCACACAGTACCACTATACAACCCTGTAGTATACTATAGTTTGAGAAAGCATACCAGTGTAATGTATAGTCTAGTCAGGTCTAGCATAGTATAGTGTAGTATAGAAAAGTTTCGTATAGTATAGTATAATGAAATATGCTACAATATATGACAGCCTGACCTATTGACAAACGCTAACGAAATATGGGAAACATCATAAACCCCATAAACCACACCACCACAAGGTTCAATATGTGGTATTGTAAGAACCATGAATCACTACAATACTCTCTTGTATCATAAACGTTAGAACACCCCCCCACACACACACACACACGTATTGTATGTATATACATATACACCTACGTAGACATATACATGTACATATATACATATATTTAGATGTACATATATATATATGCATATATATATGTATGTTTATGTGTATGAACACACAAAAATAATGCAGAGAACTATGTTATATAACTCTATATATCTGTATATCTATATAAACAAATAAATAAATATATATGTGTATATATATATATATATATATGTATAATGTTTGAACTCAGTGGTCGGCTGTGGCATTATAGACAACTCGGGGTGGCGTTGATTGCATTGCATGATCCCCTGTTCTAACGCCCAGGGTCTCTACTATTCTACGGCCGCTGCAGCTCCCGAATTCCGTGCGCCAATTCACAAGGAACCAGCAGTAAGGAATCAAGCACGAAAAGCCATGGAAGGTCGATGAGGGTGGGGGTTCGATCGGCTTTGCTTGGGACCTCCTGCTGGATCCTGAATTATGGCAGATGCAAGCTAACTGCTAACTTAGTTCTTCGTGCATCCGTAGCAAAACAAGGTAAGGAGCAACAGCTTCAGCTCCTGCGACCGTCCTCGAACTGGACCTGCGGATGAAGATTGAGCTGAGGACCCTTCGGCACCCGAATCGCTACCCAGTGCCCAGTCCGTAGAAGACGGGGGGCATGCAGCAAATCAAGACGGCAAAACTCCTACGGCCCGTCGGGACATCGGAACTTACGAGTGAGCTCCAAATCTACAGCCTGAGCCCCAAAGCCCAAAGCCAGGCCTGTTTCAATCGAGATTGAAAGACGTGGAGCCTCCGCGAGTGGCTTGTAGAGTCGATTCTTAACGGGTGTTTTTGTGTTTTGGGCTCGGAGGGCTCAGGCTGCGCTGTAGAATCAGAAGCACTTTTCGGGCTTTTCAATAACAAGAACAAGGGAGTCGCAAAGATGCCCTTCGGCTGCTGTGCTCTTAGGGACTCCCCAGAACTTACTGTGCCTCTGTGCTTCACGACATCTTCTGTGATTGAGGCTAGTAGGTATAGGGGGTTCACATAGGCCTCACATAGTTTGCCAGGCTCCGGTGGTCGTTGCCGGCAGCAATTCCGTGACGACTACTCCGAAGCTTTGAGGACTTATGGCATCAACAGAAGCCATCGAATGCGCACGTCAAACCGACAGTTCGAACTCTCTGAAGCTGCTTCTTAAGTGACCTGAGTATAGTCACATGATAAAAAGTAAGCTATGTCCAGAATCCCCTACCAGAACAGAACCCTAGAAAGTCAACCAGATCAGCTGCACGAGCAACCGTGGCGAGAGTAGAACCAAACAATAGATAGCTAAAGTAGGATGCCTGGTTGGATTGCGCGACTCGTATTAGAGGGAACAACTCCTTAAACTTAAGGAAAAAATCACAACCATGTCCGGCAGTTCGGTTCTGACCTTTGTCGCTGGATCGGAGTTGGGTTTCCCGGAGGCAGTCTCGGTGGCACCTGAGCAGTCAGGCACTACAGGAAGGGCAGCAGGCCCAAACGACAAGTCCTCCACCAAAACGCTTTAGCATTTGTCTTGCGCTCTAAAATCGCTTCCTCGTGCCTTCAACTTGCTCCTAGCGTCTGTTAAAGAGCACAAGAGCCTGAACAATAAATGCAATACAACTATAGTCCTCTGTGTTGTGAGCATACCATGCCAGCATGTGATTTGTTCCCCGTTGCTGTTCAAAGGTAATGGTGAGGCTTTGTTGATCGCCTCAAAGTCGATTTGCTCCTTTCCGCGCCTTTGGGGTTTGTGCTTCTAATTTTCGGTGCGCTAATTCCAACCGCAACACACCAAGAGACATCCTAAACCATGAATTCCGAAGCTGGCAAAGCCACAGACTCCCCTCCGGCCTCGCCCTGTCGTGGTGGGACCCCAGCACAGAATCCTCGCCGGTCCTCTTTTCGGTCTATCGTAGCTTTCGAAACAAGTATTCGGATGAGAAATAGAATCATGGCACGCTGAAGCTGTTGCTGCTACCTGCACAGTCACAACAGCAATGTTTGACAAACACTTTAAAATCGCATTCCAGATTTCGATCCGTCAAGTCACGTCTTTACAGTACAGTACACAGCCTGTCCCCTCATGCCTTCACTCCCAAGCCATGACATAACAAACAATCTGTCGCAAACTTCACCTTGAATCTTCTCGTTACAGTGCACCACCGGGCCTGCACCACAGCCTCCTGCACGTCAGTGTCGGCAACATTCGTAGGTGCGCAAGCTGCTCTATTGTTGCAGAGGGTTTCCGTCGGAAGACTCTCAAGAGCTCTACACTGTGTCAACAGAGTGTTCGACAATTTTACCCAGCCTGCTGTCGATAGCCGGGGATGGAAGCGGGCTTCGCGACAGAGCGCGGCTTTACGAGGTGCCCAGGGATTGCAACGATTGGGTTCTCACTTTGGCAAAGGGTCCTGCAAAGTCAACGCCCTGCGCTCCAGCTGAAGGGTGTTTTAACCAGCAGCATGCACATCCCGAGCAGTCTGAGTCGGGGCATCCTTCTCAAAACCTCGAGAACAACTCCTGGCTGCATGCTGCCTCGGGCACGAGGATCTCCTCGTAGTCCTGGAGATGGGCAAAAAACACACCTTCGTGAGGCGGGCGGCCTCGACTTCTAAAGTCTAAAGGTTGGGTGAGTTCCTTGTTGTGGAAACGTCAGGCTGCGAGGCATGGACGCGAAGCTGTGCTCCAAAAGGCTCGACACCTTCACGCTCAACTCGAAACTCAAAGGATCTTGCTGACAGGCGGGCGGGGGGGGGGGGGNGGGGGGGGGGGGGCCACGCGTGGCGGGAGTAGCGATGTAGTGGCAGCAAGCTAAAGGACAACATCAGCAAGACTGGTAATACTGGCCCTAAGTCCAAAGCAATGTACTCTGCACAGGAGCATGCTGCGAGAGTGCTCCCTGCAATTGCACAGCCCTCAACGCGTTTGTACGGGCATACATCCTGGCGGGACTCGCCACCAATCCTTTCAGCTGGTTACCTGATGAATCCCGAAGTTCAAAGCAAACGTGGAACCCATACCCTCCAACTTATACATCGGTATAAGCCTGAAACCTCTTCGACGCAAAACGCACACTCTTCAGAAGTGACAATGGCAATAGCCGGTACTCGGCATTGGGGTTATCTCACATCAGTCGGTGAGAATACACATCAATGCCGGCAGACGCTGGTTTTGGGAGAATACACATCAGCGGGGAAATTACCGATTTGTTGTGGACGCTGTGGTATATAGTACATTTGGAGGCATTTCACGATAAGAAATCAATGCGTTTGCCTTGTAGACGCTGGGATTTGGAGCAGTTCAAACGTCAGCTATCCTAAGGNTTGGAGGCATTTCACGATAAGAAATCAATGCGTTTGCCTTGTAGACGCTGGGATTTGGAGCAGTTCAAACGTCAGCTATCCTAAGGGCTTTTCAACAATGCACGGTTCACAATGCACTGTTTTCTTCCCCCCTCCAAGATGTATACAAGGTCTACAATACACAAGCACACAGTCGTGCGAAGATGGGCGCGCGCAAGCCTACTCAGACTGACAGATGCGAGCGCGTGCTGTAGACGCCGAAGAATATGAAAGTGCAGATGCAGAGCTTGATAAGATGATGTATCGTCTATAATGCGTTCCCGAAGTAGACGCCTTGCAGATGTNATATGAAAGTGCAGATGCAGAGCTTGATAAGATGATGTATCGTCTATAATGCGTTCCCGAAGTAGACGCCTTGCAGATGTGTAAAACACCCAGGTGATACGAGATAGCCCCGGGACCAAACTGGAGCCCCCTCCAATGACAGTCTGCAGCTCCGAACCCTGCGGATCCGGTCCTCAGGAAGCATCGTCACCTCAGGCTCTTCCGCATAGGCGCAGCTCCCCTGAGCCTGGGAATCGGTATTCATTGCTTAGGGAGTTTAAGGCTAAGGTTCAGAGATCCTTCGGAAGGGGGACAGGTGCATAGCCATCCTGGAATCCAGCCGACTGAGCCTGAACACAAATAGATCCCAGTTCAACAAGTCTGCAATCCAAGCCAGGCCCTGAATCACAGGATCTATGTCTGGGAGTCTGGGTGTCCCTGCTTCGTGCATTGCTGGCCGTTCGGGTGAGGATGCCTGCGCAGGTATGTCTGTGCATTCAATCGGATGCTGTGCAGCCGGTTGTAGAAGCTACTGAAACCTTGCAACAGGCTTCGCCATAGAAATTCTGTCAAGCTCCGGTGGCTACAGAATCACTACTGCACCACTGGCGGGCAAGTGGTCCACCAAATGAGCCAAAGTGCTTCGATGATGGTGGGTAATTATCAATGCTTCGAACATACACGCAGCCAGATGTGACAGAACGAAGGCCCCACCAAACCCATGCTGTCACACATCGTGCTCCCTCGAATGCCTTCTCTGCCGCCTCCGACGTCATGGGCTCCAAGGCGGAGGCAATCCTCACAGGGCAACGGCAATCTTAGTCCTTCTGAGTAGGGAGTCCTCGGAACATCAAGACTTCGTGCCGGGGCTTTGGGGCCTGTCTAGGAATTCAGGAGGGTGCCTTCCTGAGAAGGTGCCACCATAGAAGCCTCGAAGCCGTCCGATATTGCAGAAGGAAGGCTTTTCTTCCGTAATATGACAGCGACCTGGTGTTTTGTTACGGAACATATCGAGAGCTGCTGGGTCGAGTCTGGTTCGTCAACAGAGAGGCATAGGAACCAGCATCACTAGTAGCAGAACATCCTGACTATGCAGCTCTGAACTAAACCCACTGACCCACAACCCAAGATCCAATAACCCAAAATAGCTAACCCAGAACCCAATAATCCATAATCCATAACCCAAAATAACTAACCCAGAACCCAATAATCCATAATCCATAACCCACAACCCCAAACCCAACAGCAAGGAATATTCCACGGAGGGCTCCGGGCCTTGCCACTCTGGGACGCGAGGTGGACGGAGGAGGGGTCGGAAGATCCTCCGGGCATCTGCTTTTTCCGCTTTAAAGCTTGGCATTGGGTGCCACATTTAGGGGGTACCTTATCCTGAGCAGCATCCTACAGTTGAGGGTCGAAGCTATCAGTGTTGCATATTATGGCTTTATGCAGGGTACGCCGGTCGACTGCGGAAGTTGCGGATTTCGTGAGACTGTTGGGGTTTCGGACTGTTGGGGTTCCGTCTTTTTGCAGGAAGTCCGCAAGCTATGGTAGGGTTTATAGGGTTGAGGGTTTAATAACTCCCTTGGCGCTCTCGCGCCACAAAACCGTTCACAGCTCAGGCTGTCGCACTCAAGAACGGGCCTTGTCTGTCAGCTCCGGTGTCACGGGCTCCAAGTTGGAGGCTATCCTGCTGGAGCCAAGGCTTCCGAATTGCAATGCGGAGTCCCCGCAAAATGAGGAATCTCGTGGCGAGGGTTTGGAGTTCATCTAAGAATGCGACAGGCTGACTTGGTGAGTGATTACATGTCGCCAGGAGTGCTGACACACAGGAAGCACAAGGTTGTCAGACGCAGATTGCAAGGACATCTGTCTTCGTGAATTGTGGCGGTGGAAGCCTCGGATTGAAGCAAAGTCATGCAGTTGAAGATGTCGGATCAGGCATATTCCTTGTAAAGCTGCAGCGGCATTCTCTTCAGTCAGCCTTAACATACCAGAAGTAGAAGTCACCAGCAAAGGTCAGATTCAGAGTTTGAAGCATTGCAGGCTACGACAGACACCACTTCTCAAACTTCAAGCGATCCGAAACGGTACCCTAACCCTAAACCTCAGTACCAGCAAGAGGAAGATTCTCTGGGAACCAGCCTCGCCAGGCTGTGTCGGGAGGTGGGCGGCGAAAGGGTCCGGGTCCGCGCTCGTGGCATCTGCGTGAGATTCCGCGCATTTTGCAGTGCGTGGGAAGGCCAGAAACCCGAAAAATCCAAGACCACTTCCACTGAAGGAGTTGTCCTACATCATCACTACAGTATTGTCCACTCACACAAGGTGCGGACTAGCGTGACAGATTGGAGAACCTAGCAAAGTTCTGTGCTCAAAAACACCAAGGGACATGACTTAACTTTGCAAGGTGCGACTCCTGAGGTAATTCCGCTCGAACAAGATTTGTCGCGGGAGCTCGGTCTCGCGCCTCCGGCGATCCGGGCTCCAAGTTGGAAGCAATCCTGACAGGCGCATTTTGGGGCCTTCAAGTCGGGTAATCGAGATGCGCCTGTGCCGCATGTTTAGAGTCGACTTAAGAATGCGCTCGGCTGAAGTGCTGCCGTATGTGGATGCCGCGAGAAGCATCGACACCACAAAACAACATACGAACCAAGACGAAAATTCAGGCAGCGCACGGATGGATGCATGTTGGGAAATCCTCACACCTGTGGGCGACTCATGCTGACGAAATTCTCAATTTCCCACCGTAAACATGATAGCAAATTGCGTGGCGTTCACAACCGGTAGAATCCGGAGAAGTTGGAAGGTTGAGAGGTGCTTCCCGTCCAAGGTGTACAGTGAGGCGTTTCATACTATCCACGTCCGAGATGCAGCGACCCGAGGAGACACTAGACATAAAAAAACAATCACCACAGTGCCTGCAAGAGCAATGGTAGCGAGACAGAGAGAGGGAGATAGAGAGATAGATCGATCGATGCAGGGCGGGAGCGATAATTTTGCAAATGTGAGCCTTCAGAAAAATGATGATTTCGAGGAGGAGAAGGATGACGAGTATAAGGAAGAGAGTGACGATGGTAGCAATGGTCGATCGTCATGTCGTGACAAGTACGCTCCCAACTGTCTAGCTGTCCATGCCAGTAGCAGCAGCAGCAGCAGCAACGACAATCATTTGCAAGTGGCAGTCCGGCCTTGCCAGGCTGTGCCGCGAGGTGGGCGGAGGGGTCGAGGCATCCTGTCCGAGTGCATGGCGGTGAGGGGTGGCTTTTTCGCCAGATTCAGAGTTCTGTAGTTCTTTAAAGGTCAGAGGCTGGGATTGGAGGAGCCGGGATTCTAGGGCTGCGAGTGTGGCCAGGCACCGAGCTGGCAGCTTGGAGAGTGCCAAATTTGGGAAGTTACCTAATTGAGGCATTATCACAGCCACCACCCACCACCACCCACCACCATCCACCACCACCCACCACCCACCACCCACCATCCACCACCCCCCACCACCACAACCAGCACCAGCACCAGCACCAGCACCAGCACCACCGACGACAAATGATGAAATAACAGGGTTTGTGACCTGCGTCTCATGTTTTGATGTTATCGATTTTGGAAATATTTCGCATTATCGTGAGTGAGTCAGCGGGAGACGGTATGCATGGCTCTTGTTGGTGGCAACGCTCGGGCAAACTCAAGCGAGCCCTAAACGCTAAACAAGCCCCGGAGTGCAAGCCTGTTCGAGACTTGAAGACCAACCTCAAACCCGAGAAGCTTGAATGGGCGATGGGCTTCAAAGCTAGCAAAAAGTCTGCAAAATCGTTATCGATACGTTATCGATACAGACACTGTTTGAGCCATACATCAAAACGTCGTTTTCCTGCCCAAACAACATGTCCACGGCACAGCTCTGCAGGCCGCCGAGAAACTCTCCAAACCAACACCCGAGGCAACAAAGTCCAGCCCTCAGTGCTGCCCGAAAGCCCTGTGCCCCAAGCCCAACATTCGCCACAAGTCAAACGTTGTAAACAGAAGATTTCGCATATGCCTCTATGCCGGTTATCGATTTTGGTATTTCATGCTATCGTGGCCCAATCAAAACTTGTCTTTATAAGCTTTATGGCTATGTTATCGTGGCCGACACGTGTTAACTACATCCTGGCATGGTACTAGTGCGAGACCGGCCCCAGACGACTTACATCTTCGGAGTATTTAGCCTGTCGCTCATGTGCTCTGAGTGCGTCATTCCATCTGCCAGAACAACAATCTGCTTCTGAAAATGTCAACTTAGACAGGCTGTGGGGCTCAGGTTAGATTTTCTACGCTGCCTGAGAAGTCGACCGTTTTACAAGCGGACTTGGGAACGAAAAAGGCTAGTCCACAATACTGGGATACCTTGAGCATACCGCAGCATGATATATTCCTCGAATGCCCAATGACTATGCACCACCCCCGTTGCCACCTGCGTTGCATCTGACACCACTCCTTTAATCCACAACGGGCTGGCTCGCAAACAAATATCCTGTAACAACCTGATGCAACATGATACCAATCCTCAAAGCAATCACGTGATTCACATGAAATCTAGACTATACCGGCCCATATCCAATTTAATGCGGCGCACCACAACCTTGGAACACACAATGAAAAGATTCACTGTTGAAATTCGCAGTCCCGGAACACCACATTGCACTGTTATATCAAGGCAGCTGTGACAAAAGGCCTCGCCCTCGAGATCAGCAAGCCGCTGCCGCATGCGCTGGAGTTTTGCACTGGCCTCCTCCGCGCGGCTGCAGGCTTCGCGAATGAGGGGGCGAGTCTTCGCTCTCGCACCAACATGACTTCTAGGGCCTAGCCTAGGATGCACTCTTGTAAAGTCAGGGTGCTTCGCCTGCGGACATTCCAGACATGCTTGGATTTGAGGTTGAGGCTTGGGCCATCAGGAGGAGTTCAAAGTCGGGATGTTCAGCGTGTCTGCTGCCAGATGCAAAGGTTAAACATGGGTCGAACTTGTGTCTGCAGACTTTACTAACTGCTCGGACGATGCCAATCCTGTTCCCATCATTGCTGCAGTCTAAGACCACAGCACATGTCACACATGCTAGGCTTCTCCAGTGCCTGGGCCCCCTGCCAAACACACTTAGGGTTACTCAAACAAGAACTCAACGTCAATTGAAGTCCGGATTGCAGTTGCAGGGAGTCGCTCCACCTTGCAGCCTACGGTCTAAAGCCACAGGATGACTGTCACTGGATTGGCAGCTCCATTACCCCGACAGTGACCCGGCAGGTCAAACCCCTGAAGCTCTGAGCCCCGCATCACTCAAGCGGCCCTAAATGCGAAACCCTCAAGACACCTATCCAGCCTGTGCATGCGAGACAGGAGGACACAAAGGCTCCATGCCCAAAGCCTTTTCACGAGAGGGCAGGGCCAATGACATTTTCAAGAGTACTATCACATGTTGTAATCATCGTATCGAAGATACTATCCTAATTTGGCGCGAATTACATAGCATGCCGAAACGAATGAGCAGAAAGGCTTTCTGCAGAAGGCTTCAGATACGGCTTAACATCCTATGCACGTCAGACAGCATTCGCTTGACAAAACAGCGACTAAGCTCCTTCAGCTTCCCGTCGGAGTATCTCACCTCCAGAAATCCAGACCACACGCGGTTTCCTGTCCGTGTAGCTTTCCTTCCTATCCGTCAATATGCAGAGACCGACTCCCAACTCCAGGCAAAGCTGATCGCAGGCCTCGGCCTCGCGGCGTGCAGCGATGCGCGTGCCGCTGGCGACGCTGCTGCGGTGGCGGAGGCCTCGAAGGTCGTGATATTAGGACCGAGCTCTGGTCTGTTGTCTTCCCAAGGAATTATTGTACGAATCAAATCATTACATAGACTGTTAGACAGCGCCGACAGTAGCCGCTACACGTTTATGTCGGACCCCTCTCAGACATCGAAGTAAAGCTCACCGGCGGGCCGCGGAGGCCACTGGTTCTACGGCAAAAATGAAGTTGCATCCAAGCCGAATATGCGCACAATAGGTTGCTGCCCTGTCACTGTCCTTGATATATTTTGATAACTGTGCCAACCTGTCAACCACAGGTTACTAGGCTACCTATTGGATAACGGAGGAGGAACACGACTTCCTTTGAGCTCAAAGCCTGAGCGCCGAATCGGAGACGTCGGGCTTGTGAGCAAGGCACACAAAAGGAAATTTAAAACCAAAACAGTGCACCACCAAGGACAATCCAAGCTTGGAGCTGCCATGACTGAATACCTTCACACTCACATCATTTATGCTGCTGCAGACAGCATAAACAAGAAATCGTTGTTCGCACGGGTGTGGTACACCGCTGCGCACTGTCTGCTCGAGAACCCGGCTTCCGATCTCATCGAGGAGGTCGTCCACCATTGTTGATAGCCTGCCAGAGGCTGGACATTGCAATATGCGGGCAATGGCAATACGGAAGTGCAGAACCTCCATGTCACTCTCCACAGAATCTTAAGTTCAGGAGTACAGCCACATTTGCACATTTTGCAATCAGTCCTCAACATAACGAGCAGGTCTGAGCTACACACCCTCTGAACACAGCAAGGCCGAACTCGAGATCCATCTTCCCAGTTATCCCATTGCTTGCAAGCAAACCCGCCAGAACTCACGAGCGGGTGTCAGGGCTTCTTTGTAATCATCAAAATCCTTGTGAAACAAGTCACATAATCTGACGCGACGGAACCTCATTGCTAGGAAGGAACAGGCACAACATGTGCTGCCGGAGTGATGCAGTATTGTGTAGCATTGTGAGAGTTGCGGGCAGAACGCCAAATAAGGTAAAGCAATACTTGGTGTGTCATGTCCGCAACTATGCCCAGCCTATGCGGGTCCAGCATGTGCTGTTGCACAGTGAGCTGCTGGACATGCTGCCTGAATGTTTTACAGGGTTGACCTGTCAATGAACTAGACTAGGAGGGCACGTTCGCCACAGCCCTGAGCCCCGAAATCCTGCATCCTGTCTTGGGGGGACTGCATGCTTTAACAAAATCCGGTTTGTTACAAAGATGTTCATGTTTGACTTGTCTGAGGAAAAACGGATTCGGGACCAGGCCTCAGGGCTTGTGCGGCTTTGCCCGAAACAGAGGCCCGCCGAAAAGGGGCTTCGTGTCGTATTGTTGGAGTTTTTGTTTTGAGTACCAGTACGTTTTGAGGTCTGGGGAGGCTTTCGGATGTGACTGCTCTTAGCTTGAACTTCAAGTCCTCACGCCCTTAAGCGCAAGCACCTCTGATAAAACACAAACTTCGTATTCTTGGAAAACCCGGCTGCGCACAAATGCTGTAACGATCCCCTCATGACTAAACATAGCTGGCTGTTTATCTGTCGGTACATGCACACACCACAGACATATACGTATGTATGTATGCATGCATGCATTCATGTATGTAGTAAGCATGTATGTATGTGCATGTGTGTACACAGTACTGAATGATGGATGATAACATTTGCGAACCCATTGCTCAGGATGCAGCTGCTGCAGGGACTTCAATGCCACCCGGTGCTCCTCTCGCCTAACCGGCGGCAAACTCCCGGTCAGTACTGGTATTCTTTTGGATTCTGCGGGGTGGGCGTCGTCCTCATATGTCCTCATGCTAGACCTGCTAGAAACAAGCATTGCTACTCTCACACCAACCGTCATCGTGCAATTAATGGGCTGGTCAGGGCTCCGGGTATGTTGGCGAAGGACTCTAAGCCTGGGGCTTGAACTTGGATCCGGAGGAGTCCCACCTAATCCTTTCGTAGTCTCTACAAACTTGGGTCTAAATCAGCAGCGACATGCAAGAGACTCGAGTGGCGGGCAACCTGTGTATAACTGCTTGCTTGAATTTAACGCGGCAACAGCCTCCCTTGATGGAGCTGCAGGCTTGATGCCCAGGATGGGAGTAGATGCTCCAAACTGGCGGCAGCAAAGCCCTGGCTGTACTCTTTATATGTATATATGTATATGTATGTTTCTATATATATATACATACACATATACATATTACAAGAGAACATATTACAAGAGAGAGAGAGAGAGAAAGACAGAGAGAGAGAGAGAGAGAGAGAGAGAGAGAGAGCGAGCGAGCGAGCGAGCGAGAGAGAGAGAGAGAGACAGACCTCCCATGCAACAGAGTCTGGCTGGCGAGATACAAGGTGTCGAGGTGCTGCTTGTGGAGGATTCCCCTGGCAAGAGGCGACGGGTGGGGGTTTGCTTCAGGGACAGGAGGTCGCCACTCGACAAATGCATCGCTTGCTATGGGTTTAGGGCAATCATGTATTGCGCAGTGCTTCGTGACGTTGCTTGGGCCTGTTGCCTTTCCAGGATTCAATAAATGTAGCTTCATGCAGGCTACGAGCGAAGGAAGTCACGAAAGAATGGTCCCAGGAAAACGATGCCAATAGAAATGGCAGCAAACGAAACTTCTGCATTATGGGGCCGCAGACCGAGAATCGTTAGCACTCTTCGTGAAATATGGCCTCAAGCGCCCGAAGGTATTGCGGAAACAACAGCATACGCCGGCAATTCATTACGTTCGTTACAATACAGTACGTTCGTTAGGACTGGTGACCGGTGCTGATGCTGTCATGAAGGGTACACAGTGGCAAAAATCACAACGTTGCGTACTCTCCTGTCGTCCCTTCAGATGTAAACAACTACAACTAATCAGCTGCTCGATCTGCTTGAATCCAGCACCTGCATGACTGCTAAGTCCCAATCCCCCCCCCCCAGCCTGCCCCTAGCCCTAAACCTTCAACCCTAAACTCACCCTCGTCCCGCTTCTCTGGGCTTCCGGACTGCTTCCGTCGTGCAGATGCAAGGTCACGCGCGCCGCTTCTGGCTTCATCCAGCTGCCTGCGCCTGACTGCGACGGCTGTCTTGCAAACAAGGCTTTACCTCAATACTTGCAAAGGCTTAAGATGACTGTTTCGGTAGACCACAACCTACAATAACATGTTATCTATCAGTATGTTGAAGAGCCCACAGCTGGATACCAGAAACCTCGCTTGCAGAGGGGGTGATTTCCAGCCCTGAGGCACGCTCCCATGAAGGAAGCTGTCAACCGGCCACAGAGGGCCACGAGAGAGCAATAAGGTTGTACGTCTCTAGACAGAGTGATCTGGCCGTAGTGCGTTTGCATCCACCGGTCGAATTTGTAACGCTAGCTCGGGTATAGCCGTCCAAAACACGGCAGGTTTCTCGCCGGTGGTTTGGCCTAACGAGAAGCTGTGGCAGGTTTGCTGTTCTTCCGGCAGGACACCCCGTCTTCTCGGCCAACGAACACCATCTCGCGCAAGGCTCGTACCGCAGAATTGTGGATGTGAGAGAATAGCCCGTGTGGTTTGGAGGTTGCAGGGGGCCTGTCTCCTTGTCCAAAACATAGTGATCCAACCGATCTCCGTTATGTGAGATCAGCACCACTTTGCCCGTCAAGTCCGCAGCCCGCTGCAGGAAAAGCGCTTTTTCTGTTGGCCACGACTGTGCGAAGAGCGGCAGCCTGCATCGCAGATGATGGCCTTGTGCCCGCTACTAGTATGCTTTGCAAAGAGGACATGCATCATCCCAGGAAAATTTTGGTTGGCTGCGCAGCAAAAGTCATTCCCCACGACCAGGATCACCGCAACCAGCACAATGATCTCACCCCGCGATTTCCGAGCCCACTAGTCCCGCGTCTCTTGCGATTTCAATGCCGCGTCGCTGCTATGATTATGGTCATGGATACCAAACTGGGTTTCGGCCTGGTGGCATTGGATCTTAAGTGCATCCATGACACCATATCCAAGTCAGCTATGGATGCACTCAAGATCCAACGCCACCAGGTCGAAGCCCAGCTGGCCTCGATCAAGAGCGGGCTCCGCCTAGATGCAGCCACTCACCGAGACGCCAAGTCGGTAATTTTAACATGACTCATGGGCTTCGATGTACAGCAAACATGGCTTAATTGGACTGCCTGCGGATGCCCAGCTTCGAAGTGCCGCTTGCAAACAACAAGACTGTCTCAAGCCCTAAACCCTAAACCTTACACCCTAAACCCCTAAACCCTGAACCTTAAACCCAAAACCCAAAACCAGATCGCTGCTCCGATGACCCCGGCGGCTGGGTCTCGGGCAGCTCCTTGGCATCCTTTGGCTCCGCATCGGCCTCTCTGCAAGAGCTTCTTGCAGTCTGCAGCATGCGAAAGCTCTACATACACATGTGTATATATATATATGTATATACATATACGTATATTATCTATATTTCAGTGAACACAGAAGAAGAGCAACACAAGAACCATATGGAACCACATCTACAAACAAGTGCATGCCTGTTCCAGTTTGTATCAGCGGTTGTTGTCTCGCTCGGCGTTTTTTGCCTCCTTTTTGTGGACTCTCTATCTCTCTCTCTCACTCTGTCTCACTCTGTCTTTCTCTGTCTCTCTCTGTCTCTCTCTCTCTCTCTGTCTGTCTGTCTCGGTCTCTCTCGGTGTCTCTCACTCTCACTCTCTCTCTCTCTCTCGCTCTATCTCTCTCCCTCTCTCTCTCTCTCTTTCTCTCTTCTTCTCATTTTACCTTTCTCTCTCTCTCTCACTCTCTCACTCTCACTCTCTCTCTCTCTCGTACATGCATCATATGCTACGGCATGTATGCTTGCATGTCATTTGCTTTTTGCACGGGAAAGTGCAAACTCACAGGCAATGCTGTGCAAGAGAGTTGCGCTGGCAGCATGCACATAAACATGCACACATCGATGCAAACATGCAGTTTTGTTGGTAGCACAATGGCATGAAGGCTTGTTCGTGATTGATTTTGACAAATGACAAGCCATTACAACTGCTCCAAGCAGTTCATTGTCTATGCCTGCCAAAGATGCAAGTCAAAGTCGCACAGGATAGCGGCTAGCGTGCAGAAACGACCTTTTGTAAATAACCTGAGATGCTCCGGTACCGGGCCTCGCTCTGCGCTTTCATCCTGCAACAGGCTCCGCAGGGCTGCAACTGAGAGTCTCGTGTATCCTTGTGTTCTAGGTTTCGCAAGCTTCGAAGGTGGATGGCAGCGGCTCTCCGTCCAATGCCGCATTGGCTCCGAAAAGCAGTCTCTCCTCCTAGGGCTCTATGGCTGTCCTTCAAGACCATATAAGCCCCTCTGCCCTGAAACCTCTAGCCGCCACAGCCTCTGAGGCACTAAAGACACGACAAATCTAAAAGCCCTCAACCTCTGCCCCGGTGGAGCTGCTCTTTTTTCCAGCTCTGCTGGGGGAGTTTTTTCTTTGGTGTGGCGAGAAGAAGGGACCGTGAAATCCCGCAAACCAGACAAAGCTCCTCCTCACCAAAACACCCTAACGACGCTGCAAAACCCTCAAGCCTCATCTCTTTACCTCCTCATCCCCTGCAGGGCCTCTGTTCCTCCTTCTCGCTGAGCGCTTCCCGGAGTTCCTTTTTGCATTCTTCCCCGTGAAGTTTTGTTCTTGTGACTGGAACAGTTGGAACTGGGGTGCTGGGTATGTTATGGAAACAGGGTTTGCTATTGAGTATGCAATGGTATAGGCCCGTCTAGATCCGTTTACTCTTTAGGCTTAGGCTCTTGGCATGCCTAAGATAGGGCCCAGCCTATACGAAGTATAGTATACTGTGCAGCACAGTCTGAGCTTCGGGACTTTCAGGTATCCGGTTCAGTTCTTGTACGTGTGACATCACAGTAGGTTGCAGTTTTCTATAGTACGCTACCGTAGTTGTGGTTGTTGTAGGTACTGAGGGAATTTGGAGGACTTGCAGGTTGGCCTTCACCTTCGCGAGAAAGGGTGGGTCAGTTGACTTTTCCTGAAGACAATGCGACCTAAGCCCGCAAACGAAAGCTATGAAGGCTCCACGGCTAGCCAGCAAACCCGAATCCCAAAGCTGGTACTGGTATACCGTCATTCCGCATAACTTGCCATAGACAACAATTGATCTTCTATACCCAACAAACAACACCACCAAGCTACTATAGCTGAGCTGGATGTTTGGGCGCTCGTTCTTTTTGTTCACCGCATCGAGCTTCAATGCCGATGCCTGGTTCTCAAAGTCGACGGCTGCAACCCTATTCGAGTTTTTGGGGCTTGGGGTGTATAGTTGCTAGCTTTGCGTGTCTACAGTTTAGGCCCAGTTTTCTGGGTTCTAGATGCCCAAATCCAACGACAAGCCCTTGACCCTCGGGCATAAAGGCCTTATGCAGCAGACCCACGAGTAAACGAAAAACCTGGGTAGGGGTCTTAAATCTCGCTTGAGACACCCCTTGCTGAGCCCTAGGTACCCTAACCTAAACCCGAAACCCTAAGCTCTAGGTACTACTATGGCTATTACTAGTACTACCACTACTACTACCACTACTACTACCACTACTACTACCACTACTACTACTACTACTACTACTACTACTACTACCCCAAAAGGCATCTCGGGCGCCTGAAGCTCAAGGGTCAGCTTCAGGTGAGTCTGCTGTTGCAGCTGGGCCTGGTGCTCTACGTCTATGCTGTTTGTGTCTGTGTGTCTGTGTGTGTGCATCGATGTAATCGTTGTATATATACATATATTATAGTTCTGTAGATATATACATGAGTAGATAGTTAGACAAAAATAGGTATACAGACAAATAGACTGAATAGGTACACGGCCCTGTCACACGCTAGACTATGCTGCGCATGGTTGATGATGCATCGTGCACTATGCAGGTAGTGTTGAGTCGGCGGCATGCCAAAGATTTCAACAACTCATGCATCTACGACGACGAATCCGAATCTCCAACTGACATCTTTAAGATATATGCCTTTGCCTGCATGGTGTGACCGGCAAAATGCATGGACAGCGCGGCATGGGAGAAGGACGGAATGAACCCGAAATGTAAACAGCTTGGGTTTGGACCACGTAGCACAACGGCGCCGTTGTCACACTCACTGTGCGTCACCAAACGGACATTCGTGCAAAGGGTCCATAATCGCTTGAGTTTCTATTCGTTCGTGTCGTGGAACCATTGGCATATTCACACTGCAGTCCCTGAACTGGGTGCCTCCATGACTCCTCGCATTGCTCACTATCTGGCTCTGTCGCTCGCTCGGCTCAACCACTCACTGCTTCCATTTCCGGTGTTGCTTTCCTCCGACACTCGCTGTGTCTTGCTCTCCTGCTTGCTTCTCTGCGGGTATAAGCGGCAAATAAGTTTAGGCTGAAGTCCCTGAAGATCCTGAAGAGATCACAAGACTTGACTTCTCTGCATCTCCGAGGAGCCTCTTTGAAAGCTTCACTCCTGCATAACCGAGAGGATTTACGGTATACGCCTGGGGTTTGGTGGTGTTTCCCACGGCCGGGTCTCTACACAACATGGCATGGTCTAGATGATATTCGATGAAAGGTCATATTCTACCATGCCAGTTTCTCACAGAGCTCATTGGTCCTGGCCTTGTTATTCCTTGTCTTGCGCGTCCATGCGCATGCCTGAAACATCCTCTTTGTGTGCGACGTATTACAACTATGGCTATCAGAGAATATTCTCGAAAACGTATATAGGTATAGCATAGTCGAGGGAAGTTCTGAGAGATCTGAATGATGCGGCGGGATCTCAAGATGGAAAGTCGCACGGATTGAATCTGTCCTGCGACTTCTGCTTTATTTGCACCCAGTTTTGGGGTTCACAGATTAGAACTTGGGTCAAAGCTTCAGGATGAAGGCTGTTGAGTGTAGGGTCCGGGCTTGGCAGACTCTGAATTTTTCCCCAACTGCCAAGATGAGACATGTCAATCGGCATCATGACGTGGCAACTTCTAATCTGCATGAGCACTACTTAGAGTCTTTTAGGTGTGCATGATTCAGCAGCGACATTGAGCATATCATGTCACCGATCTCAACAAGAAGCTGGGCGACTGCTCTGGCGACTACTGCACATGCTACCAGCAAAAGTAATGACCTTAACGCGTGTCGCAGGGCCAAGTCTACAAAAGTACCATATTGACGGAATCACGACTCGGACGGCCCCTGGAACTCCGCCACGATGAATCCCAAATTCATCCGCCCAACAAAACTCTCTCAGGAGCAAACAAACAACCATGCGCAACATGCGAGTCTCAAACTGCTGAAAGCAACCTCGGAATCAGATTCCTTGCCCTGGCCATTCCGTAGGCAAACCAGAAAAATCAGGGGCTCCCCAAACGTACCCAAGCCGTAGATCCATAACCCCACAAACCCGCAGCCCTAAACCCCCAAACCTGAAGCCATATTACACAACCCAATTAAAGCCTCTGATCCTGCAGAACGTTGAGCTCCGTTCTGCATGCCTGGCATGAGCTTCGTCCTTTAAAGTGAAAAAATACATGTTGTCCATTTCGTGCCATCGGGTTCAGCAGCAGACTCAGTTTAGGGTTTGGGATTGGGGCTTTGGTTTGCTTTGGCCACTCTTGTCCGTCTGTGGCGCATCAAGAAGGCCGAAACCCCGGACTTAGGGCTTTAAAGCTTCTGGGGTTTATGGGCTGCTGGGAGCTTGTAGATCGCTTCTGTCCCAAAGAAACATCAGAAACATCCGAAAGCGATTTTAAACGCCCACCCACCCAAGCCTAGACCCCGAAACTCCTTCAAAGCCTGAGCCCCGAAGCCCTCTGAAGCTTAACAAGGACACCGGAATAACGCACACCTGGTCCTTCTTGAGATGCTACTTCGACAGGACGGTCCAGGACAGCATCTTATTTCTATGTTTATAATGTGCGATATAAAACACGGAAACTCCATGGGGCACTTAAGCCTTAAGCTTTCTTCCCGAAGAAGGACCCGGTGCAAAGTCAGGTCCGACCTGGAGTTCTGCGGTGAGGGCTTCCTGCCTTTGACGATGCTCATGGACCTGTCAGTCTGGGAGGGCCCCAACAGACAGAAGCGCTCGATCACTTCAAAGAAAGAAGCTCCAGGGGGCGAGAATCCATGAGGTTCGAGACAACAGCCGTCTCCAGGCAAACTTGCCTTTTATGGAAAGACCAAACCCCCTCTTCCTCAAAAACCGCCTCGGAGGACGCGCTCCTCTGCTGGTGCTCTGCCTGCATGTGCAGCTAGGCTGGGTGTAAACTTCCGTAGGTACGAGCTTCTGAACAGCGCATGAACGAACGAACGAACGAACACACATACATACGTACATGCATCCCTCCATCTACCCATACATATACTACACAAATCCACGGACGCGCGCACGCATGCATACATACACACAAGCGCACATACATACGTACATACATACATATTCATATACATACATGCATATGTACATATGTCTGTCGGTCTGTCGGTCTGTCTGTTTGTCTTTCCATCAACCAATCTTACTATCGGCTCTGTAGACCCACCTACCTACCTACATATCTACCTATCCACCTATCTATTTATCTATCTATCTAACTCACTATATACTATCTATCTATCTACCTATCTATTATCTATCCGTCGATCGATCGATCGGTCTACATATCTATCTATCGATCTATCTATCTACCGATCTGTGTGCATGTGTATATATATATATACATACAGCTATATATATCTATATATATATATATGTACATACATATGTATATGTTTATGGCATGCAAATATGCAGCCAGTCATACTTTTAGAAAGTGCACAGACCCGTGCCTGGCTTAACCGCAACCTTGAACGAACCTTGCGACGTTTGGCCTGTTGCTTGGCTTCGCCATGGGCATTGCACTGCTGCTGTAGCTCACTCCTCGGACGCATCGTCGATACTAATGATGCATTGCCAGTATGCCTCTATGATCGGGATCCTCAGCATATCGGCCGTTGCAGGCAGCCAAGCGAGTACCCAGGAGAAGATGTACAGAAACTGCTTTGCAAGCAGGCCTGAAAGCATCGGAAACCTAAGTCTGAGAAGTGATGTCCTTCAGTTTAACTCAACCAAGTGCTTCAAGACAGGGTCCATAGGCTTGGCCCTCAAATTGTGACTAAATAGTGCTTCACCTACCTAGGTGGGAATGCCACTGCAGGCACATGTGCCTGCAAGTTTTAATTCCCTATTCGCAGCAGTCAGCCCGTCTAAATCCAAACCAAAAGGTCCACCCAAACCCCACAATACCCTGACCCACAAACCCCAAACCACTGAATCCAACCTACAGCCTGCATCCCACGCCCTCCCCTGCATCGGCGGTCCAAAGCTTGCTCCGGTCTTCTTCCAGAAACTCTTTCTGCTGCCTCAGCTCCTGCGAGACGGCAGAAGGCAGGTCAGTTTGTAAGCAGAACATCCAGGAAGCTTGTGACCTTTCGCACATCACCCGTCACGGTCCCATGCATGGAGGAGACATGTCACTGTGAGGTTCGCGCTACCTGCACGGCCACACCGCCACAATCATGTCGGGAAATCTCAAAACCGAAAGCTACGTCGACAACACTACAGAGCTGGGTGGCCTGATCGCGCGCCAAAACTTCATCCCGCTGGTCGGTAACGTCCTGAATCTGCCTGGAACAGTGGATTCGTCTCGAAAAACATTGAATTTGTCGGTGGGATGGTCAGAAGCTCTCAACCAACACACATCAATACACTACAGAACTTGCGAAGCACTCGAAGCAGAGCAACACCGTGAGAATTCTGAGAAGACCTATCACAGTAACCACCCTCGTCATTGCAGCGCGTTCTTCTGCTCCATGTCGACGCGGAGACGGCAAGACTGAGTCACTCCATGCCAGGAGTAAAACATACCAGGACCTTACAAGACTGTTAAGTACGGTGCACTGCTTCGAGTCCCGCCCGGTACTCTCCTCCCCCACAGCCCCTGGCAAATCCTTCGCTATGAAACCTCGGCCTCCACATTCCGAATTGCTTATGTCCGCTTATGTCCTATTTTGTCTATGCGTTGCAAAGTATCCATTGACATTGACTCAGGTTCCCATGCTGTCAGAACAGGGGACACTTCTCTCGCGATCATCTAATTTAGACTCTAGACTGCCACCACGCCCCAGCGAGCCTCTTCAGTAGCTCATGCCGGCCTTGGGCTGGCGTGACAACGGAGGGTTGAGAATTTAAATCATTAGAAACAGTAGACTCGTTGGAACCGTCGTCGGCGTCGCTCCTGGTGCAGTCACTGCTGCTGCTGCTGCTGGTGCTGGGGCTGAAGCTGGGGCTGCTGCTGCTGCTGAAGCTGGGGCTGCTGGTGGTGACGTGGTGTCGTGCGGGTGGGGTTGCAGTTGTGGTTGTGGTGGTTGTCGTTGCTGTTGTTGCTGGTTGCAGTTGGTGCCGCTGTTGGTGCTGTTGTCGTTGTGGTTGGGTTGTGGTTGCGGTTGTCGTTGTTGTTGTGGTTGTTGGCACCGTTGTTCTTGCAGTCCTTCTACAAGGAGTCGGTATTGTTGCTGCAATCTGCATCGGCGGCAGAACAACTCAGAAGAGATGATTCTGAAGACATGGTCGCGGCAAACTTAAGCACCATCAAGATGATTGCGAAACCCTTGCTCTTGACCATCGCGAAAAATCATATCAGTGACCCGTCTGCTCGTGCCAGTCTTGCCCCAAGCAGCATTGTTCAAGTCAAGGTTCCAGCCCGCATGGAGAAGATCTTTTTGCGATACTCCCTTCCCCCCCCTCCGACACTCAAACAAACTTGAAGACTTGGTGAGGAGCATAATTAAAAATCTACTCTGCCGCCCGAAAACTTCAATACCTGAACCGGGGGCAAGGCTGAAGCCCTAAAGTCCTTCAACTCCAGATCGCCGACCGCACGTCACTACAGGCTAAACTTGAACAAGCGCTCAGTCACCTGGTGGCCTGGGCATGAACTTTGGAAGCCTGGACCCTCGTACCAAGCAAACATAACAGCTTCAGCAAAGACTCCACGCTGTATACTGCACCGCGACCTGCTCTACTGCACATCGTCACCCTGCACCATGCCAGTGGATACATCGTTGTGCTGCTTGCCTCGTTGTCACCTATTTTAGCTTTCTCGATTCTCGAGTACTGGATGTTGCCAATAGCCTAGACTCTGAACCACACCACCCAAGGCCCCAAGCCACGCTCTTTGTCGAGCTCGGCAGCAATGTCGGCCTTATCACGCAAGATATACACACCGTAGGGATATGTCTATCTATATGTATACATACATATATGTATCTTTGTGTACGTATATACGTATATATGTGAGTACATATATATGTATATAGGTATAGATGTATATATGTACATATGTATATACATACCGTATGATTAGTATGCAGTTTTATGGAATTTTCAATACTTTGTGGAGCTTCTATGGGATATAGGGCCCCCGAACGGTTATGAGTCAGCCATGACCGCCATGGTAACACTAGCCATGATACTTCAAGCAATGATGGGACAGAATGGAATAACAAATCGCAGCACCATGTGTGGCTCTCCGAGCGACCTTAATGCTCACTTATAACAGCAGCGTTCAGGGTCCAGGGACTTCGGATTAGAATCTCGAGTAGCTTGCGGCCTTGGCGACCCCATGGCAGGAAAGCGGTGCATCGCTCTCTTTTTGCAAATTTGCGGGTGCTCGCAGCCCAGAATGGACTTTAGTGACGTGTGCGACTTCTCGGGCACATGGGGCCCAAGAATGAGAAGGACTCCAAGCAGGCCAGAAACAAAAGCTGAAAGGTGAATGCCACCCAAATTCACAATAAACCTTAAACCATATGCTGGGCCCTAAACATCCCTAAACCCGATAAACCTCATAAGCCCTAAAACCCCAGATCTCAAAATAAGCTTCTCAGGAGTGTTGGGATGGGCGCTAACATGCAATATTAATAGCAAGCCTCTGTCACGCAGTGTCGGGGAAGGAAGATATCCCCCAAAATCTGTGGGTTCGTCTAGGGTCTGTTGCAGGGAGCTCGTCCTAGGCTCCTAGTGCGGCTGTCGACCACAATGTTGGCACCTAGGGGCCTGATGCTGAGCTACGAATGTACTTGCCTGCGAAAGCGCTGTAATTAACATGATTGAGCATGATCTGTCCGGTGTTTGATGATACTTCCTTCTGTAAGTATGCATGAATGTTGCTGTGTGTATATGTATGCATTTCTACCTATCTATGTATTTATTTCTGGGTCACCTACGATAGATGCCAAAATACCGCCAACGTGGGTGTATAAACGAGGCTCTGGGCATACTCACGGCCTGCTCGAGTCCTGCCGCCTAGAAGGAGAGTTGCTTCCACAACGACTGTTGGTTCCAACTCGCCGCGGCCGAGATACCACACCGTCCACAGTCTCAGGTGGAGCTGGTAAAAGAGAATAAGAACCTACTATGCACGTCCGAGTCGATCTGTGCACGGTCACACTGATCAAGACCCTTAGCTAAAGCCGCAAACTGGTCCCTTGTGCACACACAAAGCAGTTTACTTAACAGTCCAGGCTTCTCTGGGCAGCTCAGCCTTTCAGCAAGATGAAGCAATGGACAGGCGATTGAGTGACGAACAGCAGCGAACTGGAATACTGGATAGCCCCGCAATCCAACAAACCAACACCACCAAAACGTTAGGGGTGCTTAACAGTTGTACAGGTGTGAGTGTGGGACCCAACGTTTGCGACATGTACATCTTCCTTATCTAGTTACTAGTTTACAACATGGAACCGAAGCTTGCCCGTTCACTCTTTAAGGGTTCTCCAGGGCGGAAACCCCAAAACGCCAATCAAAGGTATGCTCAACTGCTCAACTAGTCGAGTGGCAGGATATCAGCTAGTCACCTAGTCGTCCATGTTGCCCTCGAAGAATGAAATCAAACAAACAAGGGAATTGCGAGATCGATGCCCTCAGAAGTCTGTTCCGTTGCAAACACAAACGGTGCTTCGGCCGCACATGCAAGGCGTGCAGACCTTGGCTCTCCCCCCGGACTGAAGGGAGGATCCTTAGAGTTTAGACCTTGCGGCTTCCGCCCGCAACCACCGGACCCAGATGACAGTGCTGTCCCTGTCTGGATTACATCGCCCGCAGCCCGGATTTGTGCAGTTTTTGGACGTCGAAGCTGATTTTTTGTGACTAGCTTCCCGGGTGCCCTCCCCGCCAATCGCGTGCAAAAAAACACTTCCAAACAACGTTTCTGCAACACAATGCGAGGGGACCTCTGCAAGGAAAACATGCTTCGAAGATCTTGCGACAGCCCGAATCTCTCTGAACGCACGCACGATCGCTAGTGATGCTACCAATACTGCTGTGCTTTAGACTGTCTTCACCACCCTTCCAAGCACTCTCTTTGATAGTTGATACCAATTAGTCCTCTGCTGCCTGTACAGTAGTGGCTTGAAGTAGCCGCTGCTTGAATCCCCGCCGGGGCAACAGAAGCAGAAGCCTCCAATTTCGTCTGAGTTGCACAGGGCTGCTTCTTGCACAAGCAGTTCTCCGGGTCAACAAGCGGACCTGGTCTCTTTACTACTCGCTGTTGCTTCATCGCCTGTTACTGTACCACTCTGATAGTCTCAGTGTTGCTTCTGCTCTGAGAATGTCTCCTGCTGTTTGAAAGATGATGCATCCGGTACGACTGTCCCGGCACTCCTGCAACGCAGCTTCAAATTTTCGGAGTCAGGCTGCCGCAAAGAGGGTGGGTTCAACTCAACCCCGGGGGTTGTGACAGTGCAACCGACCACAGCATCTCACGAAAGGTATCCTTCTTCCTGCGCCCGATATCTACTCCACGCAATCTGCAACACGCCCATCCATAGCCCAGGCATCCGGCGGTTGTCGTCCTCCTTGCTCTCATACTCGATTTTAACCTTCCGCTGCGCTTGGCCTCGAAGAGTCAAAGTGCCAGCGACGGATGTCAAACGCACGCGGACGTTCAAGATGCTACGGACCATCGAAGCCGTTCAGACTGATGATCAAAGCATGAGAACACTACGAACCAGTCAGACTCTCAGCATACCTGGCCCGCTCAGCGGCTTCTCAGCTGTCCACCGGTCTCGACATTTTAATTGGACTTTCGCTCTCTCCCCCCACGGTATCGAATGCTGTGTCTATACGAAGAGATACATGCGTGCATGAGCGATGTGAAGGAGACTTGCAATGGTGAAATCTATACCACAGTCACACTACATCCCATCACATGGTCACGCGTTTTGCAAGAAAGGTCGCCTTGTCGTGCTGCCGGATGCTCATCCTGGCACTTCATGAACTCACTGCGCATGCCCTCAAGTAGCTTGAATGGTCCCACGATGAGGGAGTGCCAAGCTTCGAAAGCTTGGCATGAACTCGTGCAGCTGCTACAAGGATGCTAGCTTGCACCCAGCATCGCTGAATCTTGAACTGAAGGCTCTAACCCTGCATGTCAGACTGAACCTGCAAACGCGAACAAGACAAACACCGAAGACAACAACAGCGAGCGTCGAAGTATTTGTGTTGCAACCCTTGGTGCTTAATCGAGCCAAGTTTCGCTACCCTCTGCAGCCGGAGCAGGCGCATCCGACCTCCTGGTGAGATTTAGTAGCAGTAGTAGTAGCAGTAGTAGTAGTAGTAGTAGTAGTAGTAGTAGTACCCTTTCCCTCCCTGGTGCGACGCCGGTCGCTCAGCTTGGATGACGCTCATGCTGATGCGTGTGATGACAATGATGATTCCTTTGAGCCTGTGTTCTACAGGGAGAGTTGGTGGTGAGACAACCCGAACACAGGCTCAAAGAAATCCGACCCAACATGAAGTTGATGATGATGATGATGGTATGAAGAGACGATGGTGATGATTAAGATTCCTATGAGCCTGTCTTCTACAGGGAGGGTTGGTGGTGAGACAACCCGAAGACAGGCCCATAGGAATGCCAGGCACCAAACATGAGGATGATGATGATGATGATGCTGACGAAAGTGATGATGATCATGATAATGACAGATGCTGCTGATGTGCGGTTCTTGTGCCTCTACTCGTTATTCAATTAGTAACACACACAGTAAGCCGTTCAAGAGCAATGGAAAGTACCATCCCCGCTCGGTGCGATGCAAAGAAGAACAATTTCGAATCTGCTAGAACATGAGGTTTGATGTCAGTTTTCTTTTTAGGTTTTGGACATGGATGCTCTGTTTTCTCAAATGCAATAGACCATGGACGTCATTAGGTTTTGGACATGGATGCTCTCTTTTCTCAAATGCACTAGACCATGGACGTCATTCGGTTTTGGACATGGATGCTCTGTTTTCTCAAATGCACTAGACCATGGACGTCATTAGGTTTTGGACATGGATGCCCTCTTTTCTCAAATGCACTAGACCATGGACGTCATTAGGTTTTGGACATGGATGCTCTCTTTTCTGAAATGCACTAGACCATGGACGTCATTAGGTTTTGGACATGGATGCTCTCTTTTCTCAAATGCACTAGACCATGGACATCATTAGGTTTTGGACATGGATGCTCTCTTTTCTCAAATGCACTAGACCATGGACGTCATTAGGTTTTGGACATGGATGCCCTCTTTTCTCAAATGCACTAAACCATGGACGTCATTAGGTTTTGGACATGGATGCTCTCTTTTCTCAAGTGCACTAGACCATGGACGTCATTGGGTTTTGGACATGGATGCTCTCATGGACGTCATTAGGTTTTGGACATAGATGCTCTCTTTTCAAACGATTTTGATGAGCATCATGATCAAAATTAGGCCAGAAAAGCCTTCATTCTGATCGCTAGGTTTTGGGCACGAAAATCGAGACTTCAAAAAACAGCAAAAAATCAAGAAATTGAGAAAGACAAGTGCTGTAAATACCAGCATTTCTGGGTGCGAGATTGATGAAGAAGTCTGGGCGTCGCACCGGGGGGGGGGAAGCGGTGGCAGTAGTAGTAGTAGTAGTAGCAGTAGTAGTAGGAGTAGCAGTAGCAGCAGCACCAGCAGGAGGAGTGTTGGCAGCAGCAAGAGGAGTGTCAGCAGCAGCCGGAGAAGTAGCATCAGGTTGAGTAGTCTCTAGCAGCAACAGCAGCAGCAGGAGTAGCAGTTGTAGAAGCGACAGCAGGAGAACGAGGAGTAGTAGCAGCAGCAGGAGCAGTGGCAGCAAGAAGGAGGCGTGGTGGTAGTAGCAGCAGCAAAGTAGTAGTTGTAGCAGCCGCAGCAGCAGGAGTAGTAGTAGCTGCAGCAGCCGCACAGCATCAGGAGTGGTGGTCGTAGCAGCAGTAGCAGTAGCCGTAGCAGTCCGTAAAGTAGCAGTAGCAGCAGCAGTAGTAGTAAAAATAGAAATATTAGCTAGCAGTAGTAGTCGTCGTAGTCGGATTAGTAGTCGTCGTAGTAGTAGTAGTAGTAGTAGCAGGAGGAGTAGTAGTAGTAGCAGTAGTAGCAGTCGTGGTCGTGGTCGTGGTGGTGGTGGTGGTGGTGATGGTGATGGTGGTGGTGGTGGTCGTGGTCGTGGTCGTGGTGGTGGTGGTGGTAGTGGT
The DNA here is from genome assembly GCA_003297005.1 of Symbiodinium sp. clade A Y106. Taxonomy (NCBI): domain Eukaryota; class Dinophyceae; order Suessiales; family Symbiodiniaceae; genus Symbiodinium; species Symbiodinium sp. clade A. Next base: position 45,794 of record BGNK01003948.1, read on the forward strand.
GGTGGTGGTGGTAGTGGTAGTGGTAGTGGTAGCAGTAGCAGTACCAGCAGCAGCAGCAGTAGCACTAGCAGCAGCAGGAGGAGCAGCAGTAGTAGTCGGAAAACAATGGTAGCGTTGGAAAATGGTGTTCTCGCCTTTTTTTGGTTGTTCTCGCCGCTAGTGGCATTGCGACCGTGGACCGTCGCAGTTTAGTGGTGCATGGCTTGCGAATTCGGACGAGCATTTCGGGCTGGGCCGATGCAGGGTGAAGGGCTGCGGCTTCGGGTTCAGCGTGTAGGGCTTAGCCTTTCACCTTTGGAATTTCCAAACAACTTTGCAAACTATGTTTGCAAAACAAACGTTCCTCAAACTCCCTGAACACATAAGCCTCAAAGCCATCTCAACTCATGACCAAGCTCGGAGGTAGGCAACAAGGACTCAAGCGGGATCTACACATGTCTCCCTGCAAAGGAGCTTCGTGTGTAAAGCCTTCGTGACCAGTCACCTATGCCCGAAGCCCTCGAAGCATGAGCATAGCCAAAAGGAGGATCGTGGCCTGGCTGGGAGGGTCCCAGTGTTGGCGACCAGGGATGTGGGGTGTGGTTAGGTAGGGCCTAGGGTTGTTGCCTGAATGTCCTTTTGCGGGTTGTGCCTTTGTGGCCTTCAAGCTTGTAGGCAGGGTTTGGGGGACTTCCCTAGTGCTTGTCAGTTGTGGATGAAGTGGGAGAGGAAAGTCTGATCCAATCAGATTGTCCAAGACATAAGCGGCTGGGAGGCGACGAACAATGCTGCCTTTCTGAGCCAGCCACGTTTTCTAAAGCGAACACGAAGTTCATGCCCCAAATCGTGAAGACTGAACAAGTGCAGCACAGATCCGAGAAACGAGTGCACTAGCTGGTCTCAATCGGAAGAGTTCCTCAATCTCCGCCAAACGCACATCTCTGAACCTCCAATCTTCAGGCATGAGTGCAAACAAGAGGCTTCTCGTGGGTCTCCTCAGCCGCAGCTAGCCGCTTGTAGTCATTGCTGTTGGCCTGCAGATTTGAGGTACCAGGCTCTACGTTGCAGAAGCGACCACCTGGCCGGTGAAGAAGCGAAGAAACGGAATGAATAGGCGAAGGATGCATGGCGTGCAAGCGTCCTCAGCCGTTTCGGGGGTGGGGGGTGGGGGCCCGGTGGTGGTCGCTTCCAGGGCTGCTTCACTGATGTTCAACGAACCCTGATGTTGCAAATATGCGCTTCGTGTGTGGGAAAGGTTTGTTTCGTGGCCCGGCGGACTTATGCGCTCTACTTCCGCTACGATTAGTCCGACTGCCGCTGCAAGTCCGTCAACTCTCCTCTACGACGCCTGCTCCTTCCAGCGGAAATTGAACCTTACAGCCCAGAAGCCTACCATACGAAAGCAAAGTGCCGGCATGCAAACCAAGGCTTTCATACTGCTACTGCCGTACTGCCCAAACTAGTCCACTCGATATGACTTAATGTTGTTGTGTTAATTACCAGTCTTATTCAGATCTTGAGCTAGGGCTTGCTGTATGTAGGGCTCTGTAGACTCTTGATCCCTTAACTTGAACCTGCCCCTTGCCATACCCAGTCCGGCTGGTACTGCCTGCCTGATGGATGTAGCGCAGATGTAGATGCGCGCGCTGGCAAGGGAGTTTGAAAGAGGCATCCAACCCTAGCACTCAGCCACTAAAGTAAGCGTGCGAGAGCTCCCTTAAAGCAAACACATGAGCATCAAACGATCAAATCAACATCAACATCCGTCACGATGGGGGGCAACGCGTGAACATTTGGTAGCTGTGTGTAGCTGTAACTGTATATTTAAGTATATTTGCATGAGACCTACCGCAGAATTCCGGCAGGAAACGAGGAACCTTTACAACCTCTGTATGATGCTCGCCTTCCTTGTCACCTGCAGGCTCGGAAGGCTTTACAACCAAAAACACCAGCGACATGGCAATGGCATTCGAAGATTAACCTGGTTGTATGCGAGCCCAGTTGCCTGCTCCGTGGCGAACGTCTTCGAGCAGTGCGAGCATTCGAAGGCAGCAGCCATGGCGAGAGGCAGGCTCTGTCTCGCTGGAGATGTTCACTTTCGGTTTGTCTCTGGAGTCTTCGGGCTCTGTCGGTCTTTCTGGTGCAGCTCACGTCTGCAACTTCAGCAAGAATCCTGGCAACAGGCTAAAGCATGCTGAAGCTCTGCAGCATGAAGTGACTGCTTGACCTTTGCTTGTGGGAGGATCGGCCACTCGAAATGCGGAGCCCAAATATTGTCGGAATTCAAGGCAGGGTGGAGACGCTGTCTGTGGTCATGACTACAGGCTTTGAAGCTTCGGCCTCAGTTTCTGCAAAAAGAGCTTCAAACCGTACGGGCAGCCTTAGAGTACTTCTGTCGGGCATGCCGGGAGCCTCAGTCGTAACTAACATTTACTACACGGACAACACTCTACAGCAATGCTATTAAAGTTACAGTATTGTTCTGGTGAAGTACTGTACTAAGGAGATGTTAGTCGCTCGGGTTGCTAGCAACTCATAGCAAGGCAGTCCTGATGTTGAGGGCGTTTCGTACAAGTAGTAGTAGTAGTAGTAGCAGCAGCAGCAGCAGTAGTAAGCAGAGCAGCGGGAGTGGAGACCAGTTCTCAAACCAGACCTATCTCGAGGCACGAATACTGGCTCGACTTTTCTGGCAGCCTTTGGCTTGCAGAGTCCATTATCGTCCCCGTGACAACAGACATTCCAGGTGTTGCCAGATTGTTCTGTACGACTTCTTCTTCCATGTATCCATCTAGCAATCCCTCTACAGCACTCTTGCTGCTCTCGCTGTATACTTGGTGCATGGATATGGAACAGCACACGCCATACAGTCCTATACAGCGCCTTGTATGGCGTCATTACACATGATCATCTGCTAATGTGCAGTCTACTACCTCCTACCATGAGGCTTGAACCCAGTGGGGCCACATGTGCTACATTTTACAGCAACCAGCACATACTGGCTCATTTCGTCAAGACAAGCCATGCGTGCGAGCGTGTCTGCAATTGTAAAGGTATATACATATCTGCAAATGTGTATGTATATGTATGTGTACACAGACATACTTATTCATCAATGCATACACACTCTGTGTAAAACAGAAGCACGGTAGTTCACTTTTTTGCGTAAAGTAAGCTGTACTTGTACTTGCGGTGATACTGCAGTTTACTCGCACGTCTCACACTTGCAAACGCTCCCGTCTGATGATATATGCGCTGAGACCTTGATGTCTTCTTCTTCTTCTTCGACACAGTTGTAAAACTGTAAAGGCTCGCCTCATCTAGCGTGCTGCATGCGTATGTGTGGAACGCCGCTATACTCGAGTACCTACTGCTGTAATATGCACTATCTTGCACCCGTCTGCATTCGTGAAAAAACCTCTATACTACGTACTATGAAGCGCCCCAAACGAAACTGTCCCTGTCTCCCTGACCTCCCCATCGCAGTGGTACGCACAGACATGCATGTACTAAACAAAACGAATAAATGCATGACTGTTATATATATATATGTATACACACGTACATCTACATTAGTCTATACATACTGTATGTACGTACGAAAAAGTGTGCATATGTATGTATGTATGTAGATATGTGTGTATATATATATATGTACACATATTATAAAGTATAATTAATATGATATTGTTTATATTATAAATAACATATATGATATGTTAAATTATAAACAAACAAATATATATATATATATATATGTACACATATTACAATGTACTATATATACATGTATATATGTATGCACGTATGTGTGCATGCATGCATGCATGCAAGCAAGCATGCATGCATGCATGTATGCATGTTTCTTCTCAGACGCGCATGCGTATTTGCAGATGTATACCTAAAAATCACATGTACAGGTATTTGTGGACATATATTCTATACACATACGTTTGCACGCATGCGCTGGTAGCTGTTGCGCAGGTACAAACTCTAGCGGTGAGTCGTCTGCAGCTTTCCACCCTACTGGGCCCTACTGTGCATGTAGCATTCTGCTGCCTTACGAGTTCATCTGCTTACGCACTCAGACTCAGACACCAATTCCCCAACATCGCAAACTTCACTTGTAAACCGTCCCGGGATGCTTTGCTAGATTACGGCGAAGTACTACATTCCACTGACCCGGTTGAAAGGTTCGCAGCTCGCTGAATGTCGCAAGGCGGACTACAAATGTCTGTGAATTTTCCGTCTTCCGATACATTTCAACAGATCAAAGAAAGTCTGCACCTAGGTATGTGCAGGCCTTTCCCCGTGCACAGGCCATATTGCCACCTTCTCTCGCGAATAGTTCTGGCCACATTGGAAAGGCTGTTACCCATGACATGTCGGCTCAGGGTTATTTTTCCGGACATGTACTCGGGCAGTCGCTTCACCGGAACATGGCAGTCCTTAACACAGGTCAAGCATACAACACTGAAGAAGCTTCTGCCGACTGAAATCAGGCTCTGCAAAGGCATTTGTGCAGTTACATGCGACGGAAGCACTCACGCACAAGGACCTCCAAAGCCTGGATCAGCTTGGCGTACATTCGAGTACATGTACTTCAAACACTGTAAAATCTAAAAACAGTTGCCCTAAAACAGCCATACCGTAGGTGTTGCTGGGTACCGAGTTCGATGGGTTCGATCTGTCAGCGTCCCTCGAGCTTCTATTTTCCGAAGATTGAGAAGCAACATGGGCATCGAGGTCGGTGAAAACGCTACTGACAACAAGGGTACCTACTACGCCTTCTGCCTAGAAGGCGGATTGCTGGGTTTATTTTGCTCACAGAGTTCTTGACGGCTACCCTAATTTAGTATCCTGCACAGGCACAAAGCTTAAACCACTCGGGCATATGCGCTTTGTTTAGTCCCCTGCACAATCGAAAAAAACTAAGCTGCTGCAGCGCTGCAAGAGGGATGGGACGCCACTACCGAGCTCTACACATGGCTGTTGGAATGCGAAAACAAACGCACATAGTACATGACCGAGAGGAAAGGAACCTGAAGCAGTACGATCCCTTTGTTTCAGTTCCGAACAAACCTCTCACAAAGATTTCTCACACAAGCTGTCCATTGCATTGGGCCGGTGCGTGGTAAGCTTCTTTTGAAAAGAAGCACGCGAGGAATACCGAAATGCTCCGTCACATTCTCGTGGAAGGAGGACCGCGGCACGGCTTCTTGTCCAAAGATGTCCAGCAGGAAGGCCCCACGTCACAACAGAGTGCAATGTAGCCGATGACAATGGTGGTTGTCGTAGCAGAAGTAATTAGCAGTAGTAGTAGTAGTAGCAGGAATTAATTGTAGTAGTGCGCAGGTAGTATAGTATACATGCTCCGTATAATACGAAATATGTATATGCAATGCACAATGCACAGTACATAGTCAAAGTAATATAGGACCATGACCGTAATTAGGAGTGGGCATGCAGTTGTGTTGTGGCCTTGGCGCGCTCGCATTTTTCTCGTTCCTTTCATTCCTCGACCCGCGTTTACAGGCAGAGGTCTCTGTGTCCTGCGCACATCAGGGCCGAAACATGTCTGATGGTTTTGGACTTGTCGAGAACGTTGTCTTGCAGCGCTTGCCTGCAAACATCAACGACATGTTGATGCAGTGCCTGCCTTTTGGTGCACCATTGAGTCCGAAATGTGCTTGAGGCTTCTGCAACAACACTGCTGAGCGCCTTCCAAATGCAAATGCGCACCCATCGCTGAGGCGTGCGGCTATTATTTCGGCTTTTCTGCACATCACGTCAGAATCATGTCCAATATCTCGGGAAGAAACGCTGGTCATCGGCATTTCGTCATTTGTGCGTCGACACCCCGCCGAGATCCTCACGGTAGCAATGGTAGGACGGGGGAGTAGCAGAAGCAACAGCAGCAGCAGTAGCAATCCCAAATTCACTTTAATTTATCTGAATAGTGAACTTCCTCGATTCCTCTGGACAAGCAATCTCTCTCCATAAAACATCGGAGAGACGGAGCTTTGAAAGCCTCCTGCGGAATAGCAGAATATGATCCTGCAAACTTCGAGTGAGATACCAGTCTCTCCGCGGGTTATACGGGTTTGGCCTTGCCAAGTTTAGTAAGGACTCCAGCACCTAGCACAATGATTTCCATCCACCTCACCCGGAGTTGAAACTTTGCTCCGCCTCCCTAGGTACAGGGAGCATGTCATGAACCTCCGGCTTCCATCTCAACTACAGTGATCCTGACACGAAGCCACAAAAGGTTTGGTGAAGCCACGGAATCTGCATGACGTGACGGCCTCTCTCACTGCTTACGCAGTGTGATCTTCGATAAGACTTGCAAAATCTTGAAAGGAAGAAATTGTTTGCTGTTGATGTCCTGCTGCATCTAAACTATATATCAAAAACCGAAACTCCGGAATCAGTACATCAAAGCCGAGAAGCCACCAAAAGTTGAGCCAACTTTCTATCGCCAGGGCTAGGGTGTAGGGGTTTTGCCCCAACTCTCTTTCTCTCTCCCTCTCCCTCTCTCTCTCGATCTCTAGCTGCTGATGGCACAACCTGAAACTCGAAGATCACCATCATTAAAGTATGAAAACTTTAGAGCAGCACCGTATAGCATCTAGTGACCGATGAAACGACGATGCCAGACATGGTGAAAACGTCATTGATATGCCTGGAAGGTGCGATGCATGCATGTTGGGATGTATGCATGCATGTTTGTTTGTGTGCATGCACGTATGTACGTAACCTCTATGCAGGTAAGTATGCATGCATGCAAGTACGTGTTTTTGCATCCGTATACGTATGCATGCTAGCAAACATATACATGCAGCCTTACCGTTCAAGTGTAGCCAAGGGGTGCCAAGCAGACGGGGCACTACAGTACTACAGTCCTAGGTTTACACATCCACACACGTGTGTGTGTGTATGCACACTGTATGAACTGCATGATACCAGATGCCATGTTCAATACTTCACGCAAAGCCTCCCATGCAGTGAAGGTATACTGCTCCACCGAACCCTGCGAACCCAAGACACCTTACCTGCGATGCCTGAATTCGACACCCAGAAGCTCGGAGTATCCTTCGGCATGGTGAAACGGATTATGCAAAGCACTCTGACTCTTGTAGCTCGAACTGGCGATTCAGAAGATTGAATGTCAGCTCCGGGTAGGGCGATTTCAGAACTGTCGAGGAGGTGGACTTGTGCACAACAGCACAACAGTCGTCTCGCAGCACAAGTGCTTTGATGGCCGTGGACCCCGACGACAGAAAGCCGGGATCTAGGGCATGCGCCGGCCACGATGAAAGTGAAACATGTTTTGCAGTTGCTGGCGCGTCAAACTCAACTTCTCAAGCATGATAGAAGTGCGGGAGTCAGAAATTGCTTGCTACAGTAAGTGCCACTGACGTCGGCAGTCGTTGTGGCAAGAAAGAATGCTTGCTTGAGGTAGCAGACCAACCAGGAAAGACTGACACAAACTCGAGGATGGGCATGTCCATAATGTCGAGGCCATGGGAAGACCACTGCTGACCACTACAACTAATGCTCCTGCTGCTGCTGCTACTACTACTACTAGTACTACTACTACTCTACGACTACGACACCAATGACTGCCACTGCGACTACGAGAAGCCCGATTAGACTGTTGCTGAAACGGCAATGTTGCGAACCCTGGCCAAGCGCTCTCACGTTGTCAAGCGTAAGGGTCGCCGGACCGCCTCAAGCTGTCGACGACCTCAATTCTTGCGTTGCAGGCTTCATGGGGTCCAGACTGAAGAGCCCCTAGCTCAAAGATTTGCGAACAAAACTCAGAAGCAGTAGCAGTAGCAGTAGTAGTAGTAGTAGTAGCAGTAGTAGTAGTAGTAGTAGGAGTAGTAGTAGTAGTAGTAGCGGCAGTGGTAGCAATAATAAAAACGAGTAGCGATAGTAGTAAATAGTCATCGTAGTGGCAGTGATAGGGGTAGCGGTAGGGGGTAGGGGGAGTGGGAGTGGCAGCGGTGGTGGTGGGGGTGGTGGTAGGTAGGCAGTAGTGGTAGTGGTAGGTAGTGGCGTGGTGGTGGTGGTGGTGGTGGTGGTAGTGGTGGCGGTAGCAGTAGCGGGATAGCGTAGCGGTATAGCGGCGGTAGCGGCGGTAGCGGTAGTAGCGGTAGTGGCAGTAGAGGTAGCAGTCGCGGTGGTAGTCGTCGTCGTAGTAGTACTAGTAGTAGTGGCAGTGGTAGTGGTAGTGGTAGTGGTAGTGGTAGTAGTAGTAGTAGTAGCAGTGGTACCAGTACTCGTACTAGTACTAGTACTCGCTAGTACTAGTACTAGTACTCTAAACCTTAACCCTTAACCTAGTACCAGTACTCGTACTAGTCTGTACCAGTGACAAGTACAAGTGCGAGAAGTAGTTTAGTAGTACTCGTTGGGCTGCCCCACAGCATCATCCGCTGCTCTTCTCCTCCATGTCTTCCGCCGGGAATATAAGCGATGGTCTGCCGACAGGAGGAGGCAGGACCACGCCTGATACGGCAAGGTCCAGAGTGTAGGGCTGCAAGCATCACATCCTTCATCTGAGTCGTGTTTTTACTCCTATCAACAACAAGAACAACAGGACCAGGCAGCATCTCTTGATTCGACTCTTGATCCATCTCCACTCGGTCAGAGTCTGGGGGACGTGCTGTTGAAGCGCGTCACGTCGTCACGAATCTTTCGCAATTCCTGTCTCATTACCTCAGATGCACCGGCTGCAAATATCTCTCCACTGTAACAACCTACAATCCCTGGCCTGCAACCTCCTTTTTGCATAGCCGTTCTGCCATGAATCTGCACGAGTCTACTTCCGCAGCAGCTCTCTGCCCAAGGCGCCGTATTTTCGTAGCTCATCCGCGCAACCTCCCCGCAAAGCATTCAGGGATTGCTGCTTTGTATTCCGGGGGCTATTCGCAAACTGCCGGCGTTTCTGTCTTCAGTCAACACGGAAGCCTTCAAATGTGGGTTGGTATCATTGTAAAAGGGGCCCTGCGTGACTCACGAACAGTGACAGGGCAGTGTCATGCAACCACGAGAATCAAATCCTACTTTACTCGACAAGTTCCGTATTATGCCACATGGCTGCGTTGAATCCCCAGCCGGTCCCCTTGCAGCAAAAATTCGAGTCATGTTGTAGCGTGGGCCGCCCTACCCCGTGATCCTAGTGCCAGCACGTCATGTCCTGAAGTGCATTATTCTTTGCTAGTCACTTTGCGCTATAGCTTTTTGGCATGATGCTGGAAGAACCATCAATACCACGAAGGCGACTGGCTTACGCACCAGTTTTATGATCATGTTTACTTGTGGTAGTCTCTGACATTGCTGGCCTTGCATGAGACGTCACTCGCTAGGCCACGAGTCAGCTTAAGGGTCACAGCCCCCAGTGCCCCCACGTCCCAGCCAGGGCCCAGGGCCAGACCTCGGTCCCCCCTGGAGCCGGCCTGCAGACCTTTCGCAGGTCCCTGCAGCTGCTGACACCCAAACACGAACCTCGGGCCGCCACAGTACATCGAAGTGCTGTTGGTTTCAGGTTTCGGGTGTCAGGACGCTTGTGGTAAAAACGGAGCTCCGTGTAAAGGATCTTTCATGTGTAGTTCCCCAAGCCATCCGAGATGACATATCAGGCGGACGCATCCGAATTCGAGGAATCGGATCGGAGCGTGGAGTACTATGCTCGGCTTCATCTCTGGTCTAGCCAATACTCGTCAGAACGCAAGAGATACTGTAGAGCCACATCAGTAGGTCCCTCGGCAAACGGATGTCTTGGGTCTTCGACACACTTCTGGCGATGATCACTTGGTCGGGCAGACGACACGGCTCCAACGCGCAGACAGATGAATCGATACAGGAGTGAAGCAATGCAGACAGAATGTTTCAAAGGAGTCACAAGATGGCACTTATAGGACCCCAAAACAGTACATAAGCAAAAGGAAGGATTGGGATATCCCATATAAACCCCCTTATAATGAAGACCAATACGGTCGGGATCTCCCTATAAAATGCTTATGCTTGTGCCTCACGTGACAGGAAAGCTGAGGAGCCTGTACGTTAATTGAACCTCAGACCCCAAGCGTCTTTTCAGTTTCCACTTACTTGCAGCATAGTCGAGCCAAGCAGCTCATCTAAGGAGATCTCGCCGGACGCGTCAGCGTCAACCACCCTGCTTGGAAAGGAATAGGCAGTGACTCCCGAAGATTCAGACACTGACAAGTGTCGCAAACGACGTCCTCGTGATCCCGATCGCCCTCCTCCAGCTCTACTTCGCTCCCTCCCTATACACTTTCTATCGGACAGTGCTGGCGATGGTAATGATGACGACGATGACAATGGTGACGCGGGAGAAGAAGATGTTTGTTACCGGCGGCTGTTATTCTCATGCTGTTAGTGGCGATACAGCAGTTCCACCAACTACAAAGCACCAGCGCAAACAATTGGAGAAACGGTGCAAGACTAAAACTCACAGATGATTACATATGTAAACATAAGCATCTTCTTCTTGACCATCACCATCACCATCATCATCGCTGTGGCTGCTATGAGGTATAAGGTATAGTAACAACAGCCAGCAGATCATGACAACAGAACCACAGACAGCAGCAGCAACATCAGCAGCACCCACGACAATAGCAACAGCAACAATCACAACCGGGGGGGGAACACACACACACACATACACACGCACACGCACACACACAAATGTGGCGAAAACTACTTCTGCTGGTCCTGCTCTCCTTCCTCCTCCTCCCATCTACTACCACTAGTACCACCACCACCACGACTCCTACTCCTACTCCTACTCCTACTCCTAGTCCTAGTCCTAGTCCTAGTCCTAGTCCTACTCCTCCTCCTCCTACTACTACTACTACTACTACTACTGTTATTTCATTCCAATCGCAGCCGGTTGCTCAGCTTAGCGTTTCAGCTAACGGCAGTGCATTGCACCGGCGCCTTTAGGGCACCATGACCACACGGTCGAGTTCCGCTACGAATAGCTGCAAACTCGAGAACAACAACATCAACCGCAACAAGAACAACAACCACCACACCACCACGACCACCACCACCA
>BGNK01003949.1:0-12218 GCA_003297005.1 Symbiodinium sp. clade A Y106
CCGTCGCGGAAGCGAAGCTCATGCCCCATGAACCCTGGATCAAAACTAGCTACCTACCGGAGCCCTCCCTTGCCTCTGCAAGGGAATAGGCTCCGCTACCATGCAAATCGCACGGCACCAGCCTTCTTTTCCTTCGAACCCCAAGGGCGGCTGGCAGCACAAAGTAGTTGATGCTCCTGACGGACAATGCAAATTGCAACCCCTAAAGGCCCCACCTAGTCCTGTGGTGGCTGGGAAGGTAACCGTGAACCTCTGAGACATAGACTGCCATGAAAATACAGATTTCCTTTCACCTGGCCGAAGAACCTGAGCAGCAAGAGGAACCTCAGTGCGCCAAATGCATCTGCGGTATCCCGAATCGTGTCGATTTAGACACAGGGTCTTTCTGCGGCGGCACGCTTGGTTTTGAATTCTCTCCAGCCTCTTGTGTAGGATCCCGTTCCTGACTCATAAGAACTGATTGTTTAGCAAGGCTTGTTCATCTGCCGCAGTCAGAAATCAAGATGGTGTTAATGGCGCTTTGCGTTTCCTCCTTGATTGCTGTGCTTATGACCTCACTGAGCACCTACTAACTCGCCTGATCTTTCAAGCGCTAAACGATGTTGTGTGTCCTTCCTGGCATGTAGGTCGTTTCAGGTCGATCACAGTTATTTGCATTCTGGCCTGTAGATCACCCGGTTTCGTGCATATCGGTTACGTAGTCATAAGCCTTTCATTATGAAGCCCCCTGAATCCTGATGTCTCCAAACCAAGAAAACATGAACGCAAACCAAGGAAACTGAACCATAGCAGCCTCACAGCGAGAATAGCTTTAGCCGGAGGCAGGACAAGCTCATAAAACCCCGTCACGCAAGATTCTGAGATGGATTCTGCATTTTGAAAACGAGGCTGTCGCCTATCATGCCGCAGTGCAAGCCTGCCGTTGGCTGCCTCAGCTGACGGGTCTTTCGGGTTTGGGTTTGGGGTCTCTGGTGACTTGCACGGCCAATGGGGTAGCCTCAGGTTTCTTGCATTTCTGTGTGTGGTGGATATGGGATTGTTGTCAGCTTTTTCAGGAAGGGAGCTTGCACCAGAAACCCTAAACCTCTAAAACCCTAAGCCCCCAAACGCGAAAAACCCCAGGTCCCCGTGGCCGGTGGGAGGAGGCTTTGTCGGTTCTGGGCGCCATGCGTCTCGAAGGCCGAGGCGCCGACAGGCTGGGCAGTGGCTGGGAAGTTTTCGGGGGCTTCAAGGGCTTTGGGGGTTTAGGGTTTCAGGGTTTAGGAAGTTAGGGGTTTAGGGGTTAGGGCTGTGGGGCTTCGTTTTAGGGGGGTTTAGGGCTCAAGGTCCGAGTTTCAGGGCGCGTGGTGTTTTAGGATGTTTGATGCATGTAGGGTTTTGGGGCTCCAGGGGTTTTCAGGTTGTTCAAAAAGGGTGTCTGGAAGTGTTTCTATAGGGGTCCCAGAAGGGTGATTTGCGGGTTTCATAGTGTTTATGAAGGGTGTAGTGTGGTCTGGTTCTCATTGGCGTAACATGCTTGATCAACAACCAGCTACCCTGATCAAAGTGTTTGCGGTTAGGCGTTTGCAGGGTTCGGGGTTATAAGTACTGTATTCGGATGTGTATGTCTGTGTGTGTGTGTTCATATAGGGTTCAGGCTTTTTTCCGGGCTTCAGGATTGGGTTGTTTGGTAGTTCTGATATGAGGTTCAGGATTTGTGTGATTACTAGGGCCAACTAGGGGTTTAGGCTCGCACTGCGGGATTGCATCCAGGTCTTGTCGGGCTTTCGGATGGCTTAATATGGGGTGTTCTAGGGCTTCATTCGGATCAAGGGCTAGGGAGCTTTTGGGTAAAGCAGACACCTGATTGATAGGCCTGTTTTGCGAAGAGGCTGCATATCACTGTATCCCCTTGTAACTGTAAAGCTTAGGGAAGTGCGCCCAGTGGGTTTATGTGGACTAATGGACTAGATATTCAGCTTTCATCTTTCTCAAACTTGGTTTTTGAGGAAAATAGCATTGAGTTGTTATCCGCTAGTAGTACGTTTCTCGTGCAACAAGTGCGGCTGGCACACTTTTTTCAATACTTAGCCCCAAACCTGCAAGCTTCCCTGAACCCCAAGATGACCTGAGAAGGCTTCTGGCAAGGGTAGGGGTTCGACGTGCAGCGATTCGTTTCGGTCGTTGCAACAGCCATTTCAGAGTACACTTTAGGGGGCTCCCTGCACTTATTCCAAAAACCTTTCAACTTTGGGGAGTTTGCTAGATGCATCAATCTCAGAGCAGGACGGAGGGCCAGTGTTCGGGTTCAGCACACTGCCGCTCGCGAGATTTTGGTCAAAGACAGGCCAATGCACAAGGGCTTCGAAAGAGTAACGAGTCAAGACAACTCCACGGCGATAGCCGCTGTCATGTAGGATATAGGGCTAGGAGTTCTTCGGGTAAAGTCCGAGTAGCCGCAGTTTGGCATGCAAGACACATTCTTCGACTGCACTCTGAAGACATGCCTTGCTTCACGAGAGAACCACGAAAGCATTTTAGAAACTAAGCGATCCGACACCACAGCACGCCAGCGAGTCGTAAAAGGCCATGACGGCGCAGGACGTTCGCGTTGACTGCTACAATTTTAGGTTCTTTGGCAGATAACCCCTGCACATCCTGCCATGACCGTCAAAAGTAAGAGTTCTGAGCAACAAATGTACGAGGATCGGAATTTAGCAAGTTGACGGTTGTTCCCCGAAGCTGCACCGTACAGGGAGAGGACATCCGCTGCCCAAACATCCAACTACAAGCCAGCAGTCGTGAGCAGTTTCAGAAAGCCGGAAAGCAATGAGTGCACTCGTAGAGACGAGTGCCATTCTTCTGAGAATGTCATTGTCACCTGCTAAGCACCCGAGCAAAGGCACACTGAGCCTTATTCTCCGGTTCGATGGCCAAGAAAGGGCCTCCGAAGTGTTGCAAGGCATTCCCAGAAAAGCTTAGTTCGGAGTTTCGAGATTCGGTGACATGGATCTTTCAAGTTTCCATGTTGGCTGGCGTGCCTGGGGCGATTTTTGAGAGAGGACGATCCTCCCGCTCCCGCAGCGGACGTGGCGATGGAAGGGGCAAGTGAAGCGGTAGAGTCCTCGGCACCGGCCGACGCCACGCCAACGGATGCCGCCGCCGCGGTGGACGCGGCTCGGTGGTTGTGGGGGTTCTAAGTTTGAGGGTTTAACAAAGTTGTTTCGGATTTTGCGTATGGTTCTCAGGGGACATATCAGTAACTACCCTGCAACTCCTTCAATCTATTTCTTGAGCATTGCGGTGATCGAAGCGTCGTGCCGGCATAAGACATGTCATGGGGTCTGTAGATGGCAAAGTCCCCGATATCCAAGCCACCTTCCACAGAAATTCTGTCGGCACCCCAAACAAACACGCTTTGCCTCGGCTTGCTGGATCTGAGCTGCTTGCTGCCCTCATCGAGATGAGAAGGCCCACATTGGTCTTCAACCTCTCTTGCCGTGTGCAACCCAAGGACAAAAGCCCACCCACAGATCAGGGGTTCAGGGAACATCTGGTTGAAGGATCAGGAGAAGAGTAAGTTAGTCTATCTCAGTACCAGTTGGAGTGATCCTTGATACAACCTCACACTCATGACCCTGCCAACGACAGTTCAAGTCCGTATATGTTGCCACCTAAACCCAACCCAAACTTTCCGCAGTAAACCCTAATATAATATAGAAGCCTGAATGACCGGTAAGACCGTTCCTTCGGGTTCCGTCTTGAATTTCTAGTATACAGCTCACCAAAACCCTATTCTACTCATTCGCGTGCTGATATTAGAACCTTGTACAGTTTGCCCTGAGCCGCAAAGCCCCAAACCACATGAGTTTAGTAGCACTAGCACCAGCAAGAACAACAATACCAACACAAAATCAATGACGCCACAAGTAACTAAAACGGCAGTAACACGACTAGCCGCAATGCTAGCATAGCAACAGCAGCTGCAACAATATGCGCAACAGTGCCAAGAAGAACGAGAACAGCAATATCAGCAACAGAAAGAAGGGAAATTAACAGCAAGAGCAAGAAAAACTAGCAAGACTAGCAGCCATAAGAACCACCAAGCCTTGGAAACTCTCTGGACATGTTAAAGGAATTTTGTTTATAAGACTTTTAAAAGGATTGATTCATCCTTTTGCCGAGGCGGCCTTCGGGGCGGCCGAAGAGGGCGGCTCCCTGGGCTTCCAGGAGCGGCAGCTGAGCCTCTACTCGTCTATATATATATATATAATTATATAATATATATATATATATATATATGTGTGTGTGTGTGTTTGTGTATGATATTTTCTATAGGTATATATCCAACTACATCTATATATGTGTGTGTGTATACATCTATATGTACGCATATCTATGTTCTACTCATCTTTTGTATATACATATATTAGATACATAAATGTACAAATACAAGTATATGTACTATCACTGTCTACGTGTCATGTGGTGCTGGTGTTGAGAGTACTATCTGTAGTATTAGTAGTGGTTCTGGCACTACGACGATGATAATGACGGCGAAGCGTTCTGCAGGGGCGCTAGTTCGGGTTCTGAAAGGTTTTTTTGCGGTTGTTATGAAGGGTCCACAAGGATGCTAAAAGAGTTCTAGAGGATGTTCAAGGTGATCGTAATAGGCTCTAGAGGGTTACAGGGGTAGTTCGGGTGTTGTAGTGCGCTTCGCGGAGGGTTCTAGTGCGGCTTACAGTTTGTAGCGGTTTGCAGGTTTCCATAAGGTTCGGGGTAGCTCCCCGTAGTTCTCGATTCTTTCGGGGCTCTTTGGAAACCAGAAACTAGCCTACTGAGTTGGACTAGGATGCGGGGTGGTTTCTCTGGCTTAGGGGTTTCGGCAAGTTTAGGAACCTAGGCTGTAGGCACCGCTAGTAAGTACTCTAGATTCCAGTTGCATGGTCGGCTTTACAGTTCCCATGTGTGTCATCTGTAAAAGAGCACTAACTAAACCGGGTTCTTGGCAACTTAGTTGCTGAGCCTTGCAACAGTTGAACTTGTTGAGCATTTATCGTCCTGCTCGAAACTGAAAGCTGAATAAAACCCTTTTCGAGTCAAGGCCCCAATGCGACGTAGTCTGATCTCCAAGATTGGTTGATTGCTCGAGAGAACAGAGGATTTTGGCTTCCGCAGTCTGGGTTCTTGATGGGGTGGGTATGTCCCCTGTACACTAGCCTTCCCTGACTAAGAGGGGCTAGATTCGTTCAGTTGGCTTGGAACTTTAGCTGCTTTCGTCTAACGCCGCTATGACTTCGACATCCCGATGGTCGCTTGAAGGCTTCAAGGCCGTCGTGACGGGTTCAACGAAAGGCCTCGGCTTCGCAGTGGCCAAGGAGATGCTTCAGCTTGGGGCCGAGGTAGTTATCGTGTCACGGAAATCCGCCGAGGTGGAGGAGACCTGCGCATCTCTGGCAAAGGAAATGAAGCGATCGATTCCTGGCGTTGCTGCCGACCTCTCGGCGAAGGAAGGCCGTGAGGTGCTCGTTGCCTATGTGCAGGAGCTTTGGGGTGGTTCCCTGGATTGCCTGGTGAACAATGTCGGCACCAATGTCCGGAAGCCCATCCACGAGGCCACAGAAGAGGAGTACCACAACTTGATGCGCACCAACATCGACTCCTGCTGGTTTCTCTGTAAGATGTTCAAGCCCATGCTCGAGCGCTCATCCCGGGCCTCCGTTGTCAACGTCTCGAGCGCCGCTGGTGTGCGGAGCACCGGCACAGGCTCTGTGTATGCCATGACAAAAGCAGCCGTGGCACACTTAGCTTGCTCGTTGGCATGTGAATGGGGACCCCTCGGCATCCGGGTGAACTGCGTTTGTCCCTGGATGGCGCGAACCCCACTTTTGGAGGAGGCTGTTCGCAACGACCCACAGCAGCTCGAGGATGTTAAGAAAGTCACTCCGCTTGCTCGCCTTGGCGAGCCGGAGGACACGGCGGGTGCGGTGGCCTTCCTTTGCATGCCGGCAGCTGCATACATCACTGGGCAGGTTATTTCAGTGGACGGTGGGATTTACGCACAAGGCTTTCGTGGGCCTTGCATTCCTGCCGAGCCAAAGGTGTGATGACCTCGAGTTGTTGTGCTACCTTGTGCTTTCGAAGTACTGTTTGCCCGAAGTTTTGGTTGCTGGTCACCTTTCGCTGCTGTCCCTGCCTCCGGGTAGTGAGGTGTAGAGAGAGACCTCCACTGAGTCCGTGTGAGAGAGAGAGAGAGAGACCTCCTTTTCAACCGTGCCGACAAGGGTTTCGGTTTGTTCGCTACAGCTTCCGGAAGTCTGAGAATGGGATGGCTCAGGACGGGGCGTGGCATCTAAAAAGCAGGTCTGAATAGTTGTCCACTCTCTCCTCAGTGTCCCTGCCTGATTAGACTAGAATCAGACGTGGTTTTAATCATTCAACATTCAAGCCCTCATAACAACAGCTCAGGTCAGTTAGGGGTGTCGGGGATGATGGTTCGGGCTTGTCCTTTCATAGAGGCCCCCAATAAAATCCTCTTTAAGAGTTCAGAGATTCAATCTTTGCTCAGAAACCTAGCTATGTGAACACGACAGACACTCGCACGCACACACACACACACGATGCTCAGAGCCATACAGGACTCAGGATGTTGAAGCAGCTCGATTTTCATGAGGGCCCCATAAACCTCAAAGATCCCATGACCGGCATGGCCAGGTCCCACTACATGCCCCTGCTGGCATGACACGGAGACACAGATCCCGAATACATCTCGGGATGCGTAAAAACACAACATTCTTCATGTTTAAGGTACAGAGTACAGGGTTCAGCGTCCATGAAACTCGAAGGAGGATGCGACAGCCAAGCCGGTTGAGGAGGACCCTGCAGAGTGCTGGATTGCGCCGTCAGCATGGTTTGCTGGTATGCAGGGAGTACTGAGTCTGTTGCAGGTGTATTGTTCCGTAAAACTCCCAGCTCTGAAATTCTGAACTCTACACTTCAGCAACTTCGTGCCTGGTCCTTGCTTCTAGATTCTAGGTGAAGCTAGGTGGCACTGACCCCTCACATCGGCCTACGGACTTCACCTGCAGCCACAATCTGAACTCGAGAACACCGCCACCGGAGGCACCTGCGACCGCCGGTGAGTCATCGGAGGGGCCTAGCAAGAAGGTGTACCTTGCAGGCCTGCTTTGCGTCTAGTCAAGCAAGAGCAGCAATGGAGCAACTTCATGGCAAGTATGACCCTTGGAAACCATGTACAGGTAGTGTGCAATGTGAAGTGCATCCACTCGCAAGACGGGGCTTAGCCTTAAGTCCGAAAGACTAATTTATCTCGGGGACAACGCAGCACCCAAGAAAAAGCCCAAGAGTTCAGCAAGCAGGCCGACTCTTCAACAACCGGACGGAGCTTGCCGCACATGTCAAGAAGATTCAGGCTGCGCTGTGGTGTGGGGTGTAGAGTGTAGAGCTTTGGGGTTTAGGCTTCGAGTGGGGGTCCAAGCTTAAAGGCCCATATTTCTGAGTTTGAGACCCTCGGGGTTAAGATCCAGTCTTAATTCTTGGGAGTTCGAGGACTCAGAACTCGTGCAGTTGAGAGTGGGAGCCGGATTTAGCTTTGCCTTGGGGTGTATGGGCGTCAGGCTTCCGGTTTTGGCAGGAGTCGTTTGTGCGAGGCTTTCGGTTTTGAGGTCATTGCGGCACTGCAGAGGAGAAGGTGCAGGAGCCTTGTTACGAAGAGTTGTGGGTGTTCTTTCTCGACGTCAGGCTTATTTCAGCAGCTGTTCTGTAAGCTTTGGGGTGGTTCATTATGTTACGGTGCTCTTTGTTTCCAAGTGCCGTCAACAGGCATCATGCAGAGTGGCGCCTTTACCATATCTGACATAAGCCAAACTCGGCCCGTACCCGTGTTGCAGCAGGTAAACACAGCTCTGAACCCCAGCAATCCCCCCAAACCCGAAGCCCCACAAGCCTAAACCACAGACTCCCAAGGCAAGACCCATTCAAAACGACCGGGAAGCCTAGCTCGATGCAAGATCTCAGGCGTGAAAACCCGTCTAGAGTCCTCAGGCACTTCCGCTTAGCCTAAAGTTCAGAACCAGACCCACAGTCAGAGAAGTACCCCCGCATCAGGATTCGGTCGCATCAGACGACGGCACTAAAGGCGAACTCTCGACCGAGGACCCAGTCTCAAACGTTATTGGCAACAATAAACTCTTGATTCTTAAGGGATGATATGAATATCCGAAGCGTATGTTCGAAGTGTTCGAGTGCTTGTTTGGACCCTTGCTGGCGACCTTGTCTTAGGCAGCTATGTACGGCGTAGTGGCCGCCCACCACAGCTGAAAAGTCTGCCTTTCTGTGCACCGGAGTCAGGCGCCGGTTGTCTTCATAGTCTCATGTTCACACCCTCATATGCATCATGATCATCCTCCACATCTTCATATTGCGAAAACGATGGCTTGCTCCAGTTTATCATCATTTTCATCCTCCACATCTTCAATTGCGGAAACGGCGGTTTGCTAGAATGTGCCCGTGCAAACAAGCGTGCATGAGAACTAAAGCTCCCGGAGCGTAAAGAAGTCCAAACGGCTACTTGCAAGGCACTTGAACAAGAAGGGTCTATGCGGGCCAAGCTCTCATGGCTCTCAGGAACCGCCTGCATGGACAAGCGTGCTAGGTATTGCTTTGTTAAATATATGCTTTCTTGAAAAGGTTGTTGTTCGGTCCCGTGGTCTCCACGAAGCTGGGATATGTCGTCTAACAGCCTATTATGCAATCACCTTAGGTTTCCGGCTTTTCGCGGATTTGAAGGGTTACCCTCAAATGTCGAGGGCTTCGCGGTTCTTCGGCAGTTTGTTGGAACAGGGCCTTTATCTTCTCTGGGGGCCCGAAGGGCTGACGCAAAGTAGACCACGAGCAGAGCAGCCGCTGAGCAGCCGCAAGCGAAAATCAAGAAAGCATGACAATCACTGTTGAGGACAACCTGTTCATCTTCCACCTCCTCCTACACCATCCGAAGGCCTCTTCGAACAGAGGAGAGACTGTTCCTGCCACTTGCCCGGTAGCATCTTCCTAGGGGGGAGGGCAAGGGGCTTCAACTTTCACGGCACCCATGCCCATACCCTAAACTCTAAACCCTAAGTACCCTAAGCCCCTTGGGGACCGCTGCGGCTTCTTATCCGAAAATCCCCCTCTTCGAAGCCTTCGGAGCCTCGGCCTGAATTTTTCCGGGAGACTTGGCGAGCGTCGCCCATTGGACGTAGAAAGAAAGGAGCGGAAGAATCAGAAGTAATCTGCCCTTGTTATAGCTATAGGGCTATGGTATAGTAGTATAGTATATCCGTATATCCCCCTCAGCCCTCTATTCAGTTCGCAACTCCAACAAACAGTGCGGGTCGGAATACGTTGTAGCAGGATAGTATTCCCTTGTCGTCCCCATATCAGTGACAGTATTTATGTGCTCCAAAAGCCAAAAATTGTATCCCATGACTATCATGTTTGGCATTCGCATCACTGCTGCAGCTTTATGTTGCCTTACAGTATTACACTGCTGAGTAGTACTACATCCTAATATGATTGGCAGGGTTTGGATTGGGGCTCGCTGGTTTAGCGTAAGCTTTGGAGTTGATTGGGGTTTCGGGGGCTGCTGTCCTGGCCGCTCAAGCGACCCAAGAAATGGATCGTGCTACAGATGAGGGGGGGTCCATGCCGACTTTGCGCGGCTTGGGCTGGTGGATTTTGAGGCTCACGAGGGCAAGATCTTCAAGATTGCAGGTGAAAGTGTCTCATCATGGTACGACAGCGGTAGAGCTTAAGCCGCTTAAGCCCTGAGCCATTAATTCAAGCCCTAGACCCCTTAACCTCTTGCAAGATGCATGCCAGGCCGTAGAAAAGATGGTGAAGCCCATCTCCCACTTCCGGTACGGGATCTACGATGCTTGGGACAAACACAAGGAAAGATGGTGGGGCTTATGCTGTTGTTGAAACCTGGGAACTCAGGGTTAATTTTCGGATTTCGACCATGGTGTCATTGGGTCTTCTGGCAGGGGGAAAAAAATCTGGAGCCTGACTGCGTAGAGTTGAAGGAGATCGGCTAAACCCTGAACCTCAAAATTGCAGCCCCTGGCATCGCGTTCGGGAAAATGCTCGGACCACCCCGACCGAGTGCCATAACTTATTGCTGCGCCATCGAGGCGACTCTGAGCCTTTAAACCCCGTAGCCCTACAGGTTTGACGGTTTTAGGGTTTAGGGTTTAGGGAAGGAGGGGCCAAGGGTACTCCCGAAACCGACGTCGCCTTCAGAGTTTAGCTTTTAAGGCCAAGGGCTCAAGGTTTCCTTTTGGGGGGACCCGTGCAAAAGGTAGAAAGCCCTTCTTAGTAGGCGAGTATGTTTCTGAATAGTCAACCGGGAGACTTAGTGCTTCTCTTTTTTCTATAAACAATAGCGAAACTTGAACTCGCACGGTCCTAGGTACTGAAGAACACAGCTTGGCCGCCTGTGTTGCGGGCCAGCGTCATAAGTCAGGCCCTGTTTTAGGGTAGGAAGGCTTCAACAGCGCCCGTTTCCTCTGGGTACCATATTCTGCTGAGATGAGCCTTGGGGTTTGGGGTGCATAAAGCTGAACCCGACCAAGGACAAGTTCAAGAACAAGTGCTTCATCAGCGTTGGTGCCGATGGGTTTCTCGGCCGAAGCAGCCATGAAAAGACCAACTTCGGTGACATGGTCAGTGGTAAGCTTCGTATGCACCCTATTCGCAGAGTTCTGTTGTTGAAAACACCAAGTTGGATCGTAAATGAAGCAAGATCCTCAATGATCCGTGCTGCCTAGTATTGAGCCTCCAACACAGAGCAATACTCCTGCAGTGACGCGGCGCGATACTCTCGCAGAGTTCGGGACCCCCGTGTAAGTGTAACTATGTTCGGTTTTGGGGCTGGGCAGTATGTGTTCATGCTCATGTTTGCCGGGCGCGCAGAGAAGGAGTGCATCTGGTGTCTATGTGGCCAAGTGTGTGAGATTTCGATTGAGGTGGTTTGCCGATTGCCAAAGGCTGAATGTTGTACTAGCTATATGGCTAGCAGGGGGGAAATAGAAGAAATGAAAACTTCGGGGATTCTAACATGAACCCTGAGGGGTGGTATCCGGTCATCAAGTAGCTTGATTAAATGCTAGCCCCAAGTAGCAGGATCCGAACAGACTGTAAATGGGAGCTGCAGGGTACAAGGCAACTCAAGGTGGGCCCTGTGCCGGAAATCCGCTCCTTGCAAAGACCATACCACATGGGATCGGACCTGACTCTTCCCAAAAACCGCCTGTAGAAACCTGAGTAGAAGAAATCCGTAACGGAACCTGAAAGGAACCGTTCTACCCCTCTAAACCCCCGCACAACTCCGCAACCCTCAAAGCCCCTAATCTGGCTCCCTTAGATGCGTCTCACTCAACTCCGAGCCACATGCCTCGCCTGGATTGTCCGAGTGCGCCGAAAGCCCCCGAAGCCTGAGCCCAAAGGTCCCAAGAAGGAGTCTCTCGGCTGGCAAACCGCGCATCTTCCGCCGGAGTGCGGGCTTAGGGGCTTAAGCGGCTTAAGCTTCAAGGAGTGCAAGTTTTTTCCTTGGAACCTTGTGTTATATGGGTACGGTGACAAAGTTCCGTAGGATTGTTCAAGGGTTGTTCGGAGGTGTCATCGGGAAATCCTGTTGTAGGCTAAAGGCATCGACAGGCGCTTGATACCGCACGATGGGTCTAGGCTGGATGGATGGAAGCCAGGATGCCAAACACAGGCTCACGGACTCAGTAGGGAGGTCACCAAAGAACAGCGTTGCAAAAAACTCTCCTAGGCGTCTGTACTTACCTATCTTCTAGAAACCCAACAAGAAGCACTGTATGAGCACCCTTGCAAGAACCCCTTTTACCCTGATCCTTCCGGCACGGGTCTCATCTGTCTGGAAAAGGCAGTAGCGGCTTCCAGTGCGAGCCAGCGGTCAAGTCTCAGGGTCCGGCCTAGCTTAAACCGGGAAAACCCGTCAGAAAATTTGCTTCAAAACGCCCAGACCGAGCCGTTAACCCTTGAAGCCTCGAGAAGCACCGTAAAGTCGTAGGCTGCAGGCCCGGAAAGCCCAAGCCGCCCCCCCAAAAAGCTTGGCAAGAAAACTCACAGCAGTGGCTGAGGTGAGTGCAGCTAAGAGCCATTCAGCTGCAATGTGCATGGAGCCAGGGTTGATGGCGGGACATTTGGGGGGGGGG